>PVIJ01003864.1:0-17445 GCA_004024925.1 Scalopus aquaticus | reverse complement strand
ATAAATATTTGTTATCAGTCCTTTATCGGATGTACTGTGTGCAAAGATCTTTTCCCAGTTGGTAGGGTGTCTGTTTTGGTTAATGTCTCTTTTGCTGTACAGAAGCTTTTTATTTTGATGTAATCCCACCTGTTTATCTTGTCTTTCACTTCCTTCGCTTTGGGGGGATGAGTCATTACAGATTTTGCTGAGATGTGTGTCGTGTAGAGTTTTGCCTATATTTTCTTCTATAAATTTTATGGTTTCAGGTCTTACGTCTAGGTCTTTTATCCATTTTGAGTTGGTTTTTGTGCAGGGTGTGAGGCAGTAGTCTAGCTTCATTTTTTTTTTGCATGTGGCTGTCCAGTTTTCCCAGCACCATTTATTGAATAGACTGTCCTTGTTCCACTGCATTTTCTTTGCTCCTTTGTCAAAGATTAGTTGTTCATAGATATGTGGCTTTAATTCTGGGTATTCTATTGGGTTCCATTGGTCTTTCTGTCTGTTTTTGTTCCAGTACCATGCTGTTTTAATTATTATGGCTTTGTAGTATAGTTCGAAATCAGGGCGTGAAATTCCTCTGTTTTCTTTCTTTTTAGTCAAGAGGGCTTTAGCTATGTGAGGTTTTTTGTGGTTCCTTATGAATTTCATCAGTATATGATTTATTTCTTTGAAGAATGTCATTGAGATTTTTATTGGAATAGCGTTGAATCTGTAAATTGCTTTTGGGAGGATTGCCATTTTGATAATGTTAATCCTTCCAATCCATGAACAGGGGATGTCTTTCCATTTTCTTGTGTCTTCTTGCATTTCTTTCAACGGTGTTTTGCAGTTTTCTTTGTATAAGTCTTTTATGTCTTTTGTTAGATTTATTCCCAGATATTTGATTTTTTTAGTTTCCAAAAATAGATGACTGGATCAAGAAGATGTGGTACATATACACAATGGAATACTATTCAGCATTCAAAGAAGTTAAACACATGCAATTTGCAGCGACGTGGATGGAATTAGAGGGGATCATACTCAGCGAAACAAGCCAGAAAGAAAAAGAAAAATATCGAATGGTTTCACTTATAACAGGACTATAGGGAAACCAAATAGGAGAGAGACACTTGGGGGGTTGGGGGGAGGGGGAAGATAAGGGCACAAAATGGAGTAGAAAAGAACACAGGGACCATGGAGATGGATCACGGGTGAATTGGTAGGGGGTTACCCAAGGGGAATACAAAATATAAAAGATATAAATAATAATAAATAAATATATATATATATATATATATATATATATATATATATATATAAAGAAAATCATCAGATGAATCTGGATGGAAATAAAACAACTCTAAGAAAAGCATGATAGCCACAGTCTGAAAGAAAAGAGCTTAAGTCAATAATTTGAAATTAATTTTAAAAATGAAGAACTAACATTGTCAAGATAGATTTAGTCAGATACAAATCCTTAATGAGATCTATGTGATTATTTCACCAGCTGATTTTTGTGAGCTTCATTAAGAAGGCTATGTTGGACAATTGTTTTATTAAAGATTACTAGCTTTGCCAGTTACCACTTTTGAGTCACTAAAGAGATTATTATTAGCTCTAATTATTCTAAAATATTTACAAAAGAAGCACTAAGGTAAATGTGTACCCTGAAGGGATTTCAAGATCATAGAGATGCATTAATATTGACACAGTATCCATCACTGCATAATTGACCCAACTCCAAATGACAGATGGATTTTTAGGCAAACAGGTACCTGCTGCTATGGAAAGTATTTTCATGTTGTTGTCAATAGGAAAAACATTTCTGTTTGTCTTAACCTATATATCTAGGCTTTTTGTTTGTTTCAGTGATCCAGAGTCAGAAATCAACTAGAATATGGTAGAATTTAATCTTTTCTCTATTTTGCTATGTCTCTTCATACTTACAAATATTTAACCAATTTACTTGATTTTTATGAAACAATGCAAACAATTTTTCTTCCTTTTCCTATCATTATGATTTAATTTCACAGGTTGTATAACATCATGAAGGTCACAAATATTACTTCTATTTCTGCCAGCTACATCTGAGAAACCAGAGAAAATCAATTATACCTCTTTGTTTTAAAGGGCAGTGAATGGTAATTGAGAAAAGTAATTTCATTTTTCTGCTTATTAGTGTGTTACTGAAATCATTTGGATTGTTAGGAATTAGAAAATAACATTCTGCACTCATTTATAAGGGATATGATACCTTATCTCACTCTTCATGTGGCTCCATTTGGAGGGCAGAACAAGAAAGGACATTCCATTGGGACAGACTGGATATATTCTAATCACAGCATCTGCTCTGTAGATGCACTTTACAGTTTAGATTCATTTCTATTCATTGCATTTAATTTCAACTTTGACAAGCCTGTTTCACAATAGAAATAATACTAACATCTAATGTTACCATTATTACCAAAATCTACCTTAGAGCAATTCTGAATAGATTTCAAAATGCATTTAGTTATTGAGGCTCTTCAAAGAGATTTAAAGTGAATAGCAGAGGAGAGAGACGGAGAGGAGGTTTAATCACACAACTGAAAAAGTTATATTTTCTACATCTGCTGAGTATAAAGGAAGTGTTCAGTAGAGTTAAATTTAAATTTGTCAAGTATTTGCCTAATACCAACTAGGTATACTCTACTATACTATATACTCTGAGATGTGCAAAAAGCAGATGATCAGATTCTTATCTGCCTCCTCTATGATTCAATAAACAGTGCACATAAGTTAGAGAAAACATGAGAATAAAAAATCCCAGTGTGAATGCACAAACATTAAAAGTGAAAGAAAATAGCTTAAAGTACATCATTTTTTAACTTGACTTGGAAGGTTGATAAGATTGAAGAAAGAAAGGAAAGCACAATATTCTTTGTCCACTATGTTAGGTAAATTAGATTTAGGCTCTGTCCTTGAGTTTATAATTATGTAGGGAAGTCATAGTCCCATTTAACATAGCAACAGGAAATAATTTCAATTAGTAAAACATATCATTGACAACATTAAGGTATTTGGAACAAGTGAATATCTCTGAATATGGAGATGTGTAATGAAATTAAAAATTCAGAATAATTAATTTGACAGCTATCTCCTTATGGAGGTTTCTCATCTATCTATAAGCAATCATTTTATCATCTTTTGCATATATTTTTTAATGGATATAAAGAAAATTGATGCAAACTAGTACTAAGAATGTTAAACTGTCTCTGAATAGCAAAGTTTTATTTAACTGATCTTGCTCATGATTAGATTTCCATAGTCTTTATCAGAATATTTCATCATTCTTTCTCATTAAGTGGTGAGGAAAATAGAAATTGATTACTGAAAATATGCATATATTATTTGAATCATACCATTTCATGATTTTTTTCTAGTAGTATAATGTATTCCTCAGATTGACCTCAAAGTTTAAGGGATTTCTTCAAATGTGCTTGACAACATTTTCAAGTTCGAAATCAAGACATGCTTCATTGGAGGAATGCACTGGGCAAAGAATGGTAGGAAAAATTAGGGTCATCAGTGCTAGTAAACCCATTACCACAGAAACAGCTCTGGATACTTATGGCAGGCAGACAAAATTACAGTAAGCTTTTTGATTTAACTATCCATTATTTCCTTCCTTAAGGCAAAGTAATAAAAGTCAACATTTTAGTTACATCAATGTGATGATATAATGCTATTTGGGAAGGTGTTTGTAAAGTAGCCATAAATAGCTTTTTTTTTTATTAAACTTTGCTGGCATGGATCAACAATTATATGAAATTTACCCAATTTTAAAGAAACTTCTTCCTATTTATTTTTCCAGTTGTCCATTTTCTATGTATAAATCTTAAAGAAATATTTAAATAGGTGAGAGAAATTTGGTTTATGATAAATTTCCTTCCAGGTTTGTTTTAATTACTTATTTCAAAGTTATTCCTACACATTCCCTACTTTTACAGTATCCTTAAAACAAAGTGGAAAAGATATGTTTGCTTTCTCCTGAAGGGAAGCAAGGAGTTGAAAACCTGGTGACTTATTACTATATGTCCAATCCACTCTTCTGTCCTAGATTTCAGAAGAATATATCCCACTGCTTACTTTATATCTCTACTTTGATATACTCTCTTAAGGAGAAATCAGACAACTTTGAGTGCGAACTTACTACAACCTGTATCAACCATTCAGGTAAAGTTAATAGAAGAGAAAAAGCAAATCAAAAAGGACTCTGAAAAGCAAGCCATGGTGGATAGAGGAAGTCAACACTTGGAGAATGGCCAGTACAGAAATAGGATTTATTTTCCCTCTTTCACTTCTCAGTTTTGATCCCAGGAAAGCCCAATAGCAAAATGCACAGAGAATTAACTGAAAGAAAGCTCCTGTTTCTGTCCAAGTGATCAGGAAAAGGCATTTTATGAACTGGAAAGCGTGGGGGAAATTTTCAATTCTTCCCGTTTGCTCCAATCGAATACTGTTTTATCTCCAGTCTCAGAGCTGCACTACTGCAGCAGCATAACCTAAAACTCTAAGAGAAAAGCTACCTCTATGGACAGAAGAACCTGAAAAGTACCTCTGAAATTCAGAGAATATGAAGGGAAATCTCATACACTTATCTCTCTTTTTTCTCTCCCTGTTTACCCCTGAGGGTGACCCTAATCTTACAGAACAGTATACGTAAGGGGCCAAAGTTTTTAGAATAATTGGGATCCTGATCAGAATTAGGAAAGGGAACTGCTAGGTTCCAGATACAATGGCAGAAATCTTGACTAATATCTCAATAAAGCTGTGTTTTGTTTAAAAATAAACCTGGGCTTTACTGTCTTTGTTTTTGTATTATATTTATAATAGGGAATTCCTTGATTGGTAATCCCCTTATAAATTGCATTCAATTACTAGCATAAGGAAATACAAAATTATGAATATAAAACAATTCAGTGAACCAAGTTACTTTTGGCAATGAAGAAAATTGAAATGTGTCAATCCCTAACTCCCTTTTATCAAATCTCCAGCTCTCTTAATAGTCTATGAGTACATAAAGATTATAATATGACTGACATTTTGAGTATTAAAATATGCTCTTTTAAAATGTGAGTGCTATTGTATGTGTTGAAGTACTAAGTTGACAAAAAAAATTTCAGGATTTCATATTCATGGGAGCGCATGGTTCGCACTGAAAGCATCTTCTAGCTACATCTAAAGAAAGGATTGTTGATCTTGAAAGAAAGCTAGAGTCAGCAGTCATAAATAGAAAGCCTGTTTTGAAGAAGCCCTAGAAAAGAGGAATAAGATGAAAGACCTGGACACACTACTCTTTGGTCATTTAATGCATTAAAATCAGTGTGACTAGAAGACGGAATCTGAGGGAGGAGGAGCTTATTTAACAATATTGATTTAAGGACAATTTTAGCAATATAATTAAAAACACGTAGTCTGAATTACTCTAGTGATAACTAGGGAAGGAGCAATAGCAAAATCAAAAAAGACTTAGGAGGTGATTCACGTGAAATTGGGGACGTGTTAGATGTTGTAGGAATGCAGGGACTATAATCACCATATCCCTCTTACTCTTGCAGGAACTGTGTTGACAAGGAGTACAATGGTGTCATTTTCAGCGAGAAAATAAGTTTGGAGAATTAGATAAGTCAATACAGAATCCATCTTAAAACATGGAGAAGGCAGTGCTTGAAGGAGATGTAAAAGTAGGCAATATGGATAGGAAATTCAGGAGAGAGGTTAGAGCTAGAGACAGGATGAGAGGGAAGGGCAGGTGCCACTAGAAAATGGGCTTTGAGCCATAGCTGTTACATAGACACACCGTGAGAAGAGAGGTAAGAATGAGTAGCATTGACACATCAGGATGGAGATGAGGTTTAGAGTGAAAGGAGAGAACTGAACTTTTAGTGGTGAGCTAAATGTAGCATGGATACATGTTGATTTTTTGTGATGTCTACCTGCAACTTATATAATGTTATATCTCAACATTTCTTCAATTTGAAAACTAATATAAAAGCAGAAAAGAAAGATTCTGCTCCCCTCACACACAAATACAGGATTAATCTGCGACAGGAGGCAAATTTCCAGTGTCATATTTTTTTGTCTATAATAATATGAAAACTTCTAAGAAGTTTTAGAATATTCACAGGTAGTTACCAGAGTTTTCAGAACTGATAAATCTGTGTCTCAGGATAGGCATTCAGAAAAAAAGGAATTACTAATAAATTGTTTTATAAGTCATTAGCAAGAGCTAAGTTAACTTATGGCTATAGTGTATGCCATTTTTATGGTCCTATCCCCAGTGAAACCTCTAGATAATTGGTCAGTGGACTGTTCTTTATAATCTGTGATGAAATAAAGAGTATGTATCAGAATGTATATACACTAAAGCAAGGAATAGAAGTCAAATCAGCCTCCATTTAAGGGGCAGTGAGTAGATAAGACGACTTTCTAGATAAAGGAAGCAATGTTGGTATATATTCTGGCACAACCTTCTGATCTCATCATGGACCAGTAAAATAGAACTATCAGATTGCCATTGAACAGCACTACTGAGAATTTTCATTTCCAGCCTTGATGGAACAGCTTGGATCAGATCAAATACTCTTCTCCGAACTCCTCTAAAACTGAATAAAATATGCAGTTTTGCATACATCAGATTTTAGAGCCAAAGCAGTTAGTACTTGAAGGATCAAGATCCCTAAGAGGGAAGAAACACAATAAAGTAAGTCCTACATTGACCTCCTTCCTCCCTCAGAGAATTTGCTGATCTCTAAGCTGCACATGTGTTGGGCAGGAGGCCAAGAAAGCACAGAAAAGCAAACTTCTAAGGTGACAGTCTGTGCAGCGTTTTTGGCAGTTTTACTGTTCTAGGGAAACAAACAGTTGAGCTAAAAAATTCCCTACAGAGTTGTAAGAATTACATGAGATAAAGCATTGAAAGTCCGGGGAGAAGCCTTATAGAGGAAGTGCATTTTCTTGGGAGCATCAAGGGTCAGGTAAATAGGAGGACAGTGCCCTGAGTTATCCTGGAGGGCAAAGGAGAAGCTATTTCCAGAAGGGCAAAAAGGTCTTACATCCCCAAATCACAAAACTATTAAGGACAATAAAGAAAATTGTTCAGAAAATTAAGACTTCTGTGGTGACATGTATTAATGAAGTAATGGGGATAGAAAGCATATGGTTAGGACGGAATGGAAGCATTAGCAGGAAATATTGGACACTCTTGAAATGGTTCGTAGTATAAAAGAAGCTCTCTTTGTGACATCAGGAATCATAGATCTCTTTTAACTATTCTGAACATACTAACAAAAAAATTAAAAAGTTCCTGTGATTGATTTTCACATAAAGGAAAGCCATTCCTTCAATTGGCTCAAATGTATGATCCTGTCAAAGGTAAAGGATAAATATATTCTAGATAGTTATCCCAATTAGTATTTCTCTAAGCAGTTTACCTTAGAGCTGAAAGAATTCATCTTTATTTTGTAATTTAAAAAAATCCCTACAATCATATGTACATTGCTTTTAGAAATAAAAACATGGACATTTAGCTAGGAAAAGTATTTTTTAACATCCAGTATCAATTCCTTTCCAGCAGAACATCGTGTGTTTTCAGAGCTCTCCAATGTCAAAAATATAATTGGTGACTAAAGATTTTCCATTTTCACTCACAAAGGAAAATTTTTCCAAAGACCTTCAAAAGCATACATGTATTTCTTTCCTGAGATTGATTTTTATAGAAAGTAAACAGGTCATTATCAAAGGTAAAAATTCATGGCACTGAACTGACATTGTCATATTTAAATAAACAAACTTGCAAGAATACAATTTTTTTTACAAAAGAGATCTATTAATTTTATATTTCCACCTACACAAATTTAAGAGGAGCCTTTCCTCACCCAGCACATTAATATATTTTGTTACTGACGTATTAATCAAGCATACACTGTTAAATAATCAAAGATTATTCGGAGTAGCAACATTTCCAACAACTAAGAGGCAAAGGTAAATTGAATGTGGTAAACAATTTTTGTTGCAATAATCATGCAACATGACAGTAACCCTCGACTTTGAAAGCTGGAGTGCTAGGTGGGTATGGAGTATTGACTGTTCCCCATTTTTGCCAAGGAACAACAAATAAGGCCAAAATAAATGAAAAGAAAATAATCAAAGTCAGTTTCTCATTGCATGAAGGAAATCACACAGCAACAATCCTATCGTTTGTTGTTATTGTTCTGTGGCCTATTTTAACTTTGTTAACCACCTGAAAATTTTGAATTATGACTATACTTATTATTCTCTTTGGAGTAGGTTGTTGGTACATATGTTCTGAACTATAAAAAGAAGTTTAATTGGGGGAAATACTTCAGTATTTTAATCTCTGGATTTGCAAATTCCTAGTAAAACCCAAACCTCAGAATTTTTAAAATAGCTTTGAAGTATTTTCCATCTCCTTTTGCTTGAACTCCCCCTAACTGCTTTTCAGTTCTGAATATCTCCTGCCATACCAAGATTTTTAAAACCCTTTATGGAAATGCCTGCCCTGAATCTGTGCTCAGACCTGTTTTTCTGAAGTCTATCAAAACTTAGCTACTCTTGTCTCTTTCCATTCATATTTCAGTAGCTAATCAGCTAAATGAATTCCTGTTAAAAGTGTAAGTAAAGGATTGCAACTTCTTTACTCATTTTTGCATTGCATTCAATTCAATACCCATTAGTTGTGAATTTTATGTTAGGCACTGTAATAAAATAAAATTCTGAGCACACAGAGATAAGTAAAATGAAATTCCTGTCCTCTGTAGCTCTCAGGCCAGGAAGCTATTAGTAAACAATGCCATGTGTACTAAACATTTCAGGAAAGCACTGAAAAATGTGGTTGTGAAAAGGAAAGGGTAGTCAATTCACTCTGTCAGAAATATTTTACTCTTATTTTGACAATTGTTCTCTTAGAGATAAATTCCGTAACCCAAGGGGTGAGGAAATAGTTCCGTAGGAGGAAAACAAAGTTTTTTGGGTGGAAGGCATTTTTGTGGTCCGCAAGTCATACCATATTTTGCCTCCTCTCTCTCCAGACATAGGAATCCTCAAACCTTTGAAAATAACTAGCATTTTGACATGTCCAGTTTATTGATATTTTATAGATAACATGGAAGAATTTTCCATGTTTGCATCCTGAAGGCATGATGCTTGTCAAAGAAGGTGTCTGTGCAGGTACAGATGGGCTGTTTGTAATTAGTTCACTTTTCTTTGTAAGGGAAGTAGACTTTCCCTCAGGCTCTTGTTGAGGAGGAATAGCCTATACCCTGTTTTCTGGATGCTTAAGGACAGCAACAGACAGTGGAACAGCCCTAGTTAGCAGAGGGCCATCAGTATCTAGGTGGGTTGGAGGCTGTATGCTGTACGGACTCGCTCAGAATGCTCACTCATGCACTCCCATCTTCTCACTTGGAACTACAATGAGGTTTTGGCAGTTGGTGGTGAAACAGAAGCTGGGAAAATGCTGTGAGGAAAATTCACAGTCTGGACAAGTCAAAGCCATGTACATGGCACAAGAGAGCTAAAGCTTTGGGGAAGCCAACGAGGAAGACCTTGCCAATGAAAAGAATGAGGTAATTGTGATGACAGTCTTGAGTCACGCTACATTCAATACTCAAATCCTTCTGCCAGGATTCCTTAGAGGCAGCATTAATCCAGAACCACCTTCCAGTTATGGTCTTCTTGAAGTCTCAGCTTACTAGTTTCCATTCTGATATTCCCATGATTCTTTATATATTTTTACAATAAGCTATTTCATAGGCTACATAGTGGATTATTGGGCCATAGTTTCACAAAGGCTGGCAGCAGGTCTTCAAGTGTTGGTAAACAATGGTAAGCTACTCAGTCAGGGCTAAGGACGCCAAGTCAAGCAGTCACACAAAAGAGAGGGGTTTCTAAATGGGGATGATAAAAATGGAACTCAATATGTAGAGTCTTAAGGAAATGACTCTGAATAAACAGGATAAAAAGTGAAAACAGGATATAGGGTGGCGATGAGAGGTGTGCTGTACTAGCCAGGATATGAAGATGATGAGGTCTCAGGAAACATTTTAAAGAGAAGAAAGTATGGAGGAGACGGAGGGAGGGAAAGATGGATGAAGGAAGAAAGGGACATACGACCTTTTTAATGTGTTGTTGAATTCAATTTGCTCAGATGTTGAAGGTTTTTGTATCTATGTCCATCAGGTATATTGATCTGTAGATAATTTTTTTATGATGTCCCTGTCTGCTTTTGGCAATAGACAAATTTGACCTCATAAAAGGGGTTTGGAAGCATTTCCTCCCCTTTGAAGTTCTGGAAAAGTTTGAGAAGTCTAGGTATTAGTTCATATTGAAAGATTTGGTAGAACTCACTATTAAAACTCTCTGGTTCAGGGTTTTTGTTTTTTGGGAGACTTTTGAATACTGTTTCAACTTCCTTGCTTGTAGGTTTTCTGTTCTTTCTGGGTCCATCTTGGGAGGTTGTATGCTCCTAAAAATGTGTCCAATTTATTAGAATTAAGATAATCATAGTAGTGTGATGATCCTCTGTATTTCTGAGATGTTTGTTGTAACTTCTCCTTCTTTCATGATTCTACATATTAAAGTTCTCTACCTTATTTTAATTAATGAACCTAGTCAAAGAACCAGCTTTTAAATTCATTGATCTTTTGTATTTTTTTAATTTATATTTACTACTTCTTTAATTTTTATTATTCTCCTATAATGAATTTTGGTATTGTTTATTCTTCTTTTTCTAGTTTCTTAGGTGAAACTAGATTATTTACTTACAATCGTTCTCATTTCTTGATGTTGGCCTATATTGCTATATCCTTCTCTCTTAGCATTGCTTTTGGCTGTGTCTCACAGGTTCTGATAGTTCATGTCTTCATTTTTGTTTCTCTCCAGGTTTTTAAAATTTCTCTCATTTCCTCATTAATACATAGTTATACAGCAGCATGTTGTTAAGGCTCCACATATTGGTTTTCCCACTTTCTTATTGTAGTTGATTTCTAGTTTTCTACCACTGTGATTAGGGAAGATACTTGATTTGATTCCAGTCTTCAAGAATCTACTGACATTTGTTTTGTGACCCAAGATGTGGTCTGTCCTCAAGAATGTTTTATGTGCACTTGAGAAGACTGCATTCTTAATGATTATGGTACTCAATTAACTTTTCTTGTTATCCATTTGCCAATATGTGCCCCTTAATGTCCTCTGGATTAGATAAGAGGTTGCAGTAGTTCTCGAAACAATAGTAGAATGAACTCAGACCAAAGGAACTGAGTGGTGCACTGCCCTTCTCATGCCCAGAAGACCATTTCTGCCATCTATAAATCAGAAGCATAGTGTAATTCATAGTCACAGGTTTTAAAGTTTTTATAAAAATGTTGTACTTGTGCATTAAAAATAAACAATTTAAAAGATAAAGAATAGGTTCTATGACACATACTTATGTCTGCTTTCACATACTGCTTAACAAATCTCTTATTGTATAAGTCCTTCCAGTTATTAAAATATTCTAGCAAAGAAAGAAACTAAACCTAAAGGAAAAATTCCTAAATCCTTTGTTCCTGATTGTTACCGCTAATTAAAATACTTTGTTTTGGAAGATTCTGCACCATGTTTCTCTTTCTTCATGTACTGTCCATCTGAAAGCTGGTTTCAAGAACTCCCAAGGTATCCATGAAACAGATGACAGTGTATGTAACTATTTTTATTATATCAGGGCACAGCCAAGGAAGTGCCACCCCCAGTAAATTCTATAATTTGGATCAAAAGCCTTCAATATTTACCCAGTCCAGTATGGCAAGAAAATTCATGTGTACCCTTTGGCAATACATATAGTAGAATCAGAAAATTCAGAAACCATCCTTCTGCCACTATGACAAATTCCAACTATTTGTTCTTTTTTGTTTTTTTGCAATTTGCTCTTTGGAGAAACTGGATCATTTCCTATAGAATTGAAACAGGCTGGGTTTTTGCAAATTGCACTCTGTGGTGCTATAAAACATGTTCATTCAAAGTGCCCAATTATCTGAATTGCTTCTGTAAAGATAAATTTTCCCATATCAGCTTTTTTCTTAGTTATCCCAAACTACAGTTTATACAGTAAAGGAAAGCCAGACAAATGTTAGATTCTTTCTCCATATTTTTCAGTCTTCCAAAAATAATGAATTGGTTCTCCAACATCCTTCAGATAGGTTAATGAGTTGCAAATTTGTTAATTATTATGGATTAAAATACATTTTTAAAATTTTAATCAATTTCCACTGTTGTTATATTCTTGTTCAAATTAGTCCATATTGGCCAGCATATCCTAAATAAGTTGGCTCACAGGTTATTTGATCAGATTCAGTGTTCTTGGATAGCTTCCTTTTTTCCTGGTAATAACAAAATTCTCCAGATGATTTTGGATACTTCTAGATCTGGAATCAGCTCTTTCTCTAAATAGTCCCAGTCTGTTTTAGAAACATATAATATTTGAAGACCACAATATAAACATCATTGCTGGTCAATGTTCCTAGATCTTTTCAGTGAAAAGGAGGAGGAAATAGATTTTGACAAAATATTGCTTTAGTTCACACTGGTATTTCCAAATTAAATTCAGAGATTTTTGAATTTTAACTTTAAATCCCTAATTTTATATGTGTTACTCCTTTTGCCCATTCTGAATATCTCAGGTCTCAAAGTACCAACCTAGCTCCATTTATTACCTCATCACATGCTACAAATATAACAGTCTCAGAACCATAGAACCAACATTATACCAAAGCAATCATTGATGAAAACATTTTAAGACTTTTGTTTTCATTTTACCCTCAAATTTCTATCACCTGGAATGGGGTTATTAAAAACAGTTCCTTAATACAGTTATATATATTTTTTATTTTTCCTTTTAATTCTTAGAAATTTTTTATAATATTTTTTAAACGTAACATTGATTTACAACACTGTATATGATTCAGAATACAGGCTGCTGTCTCTTCAGATGTATGTAACCACATCACGCCTACTACCCATGGTCCTAGGAAATAGCTTAATTAAATTTTGATTTCTAATTATGTAAAATAGGTATGAATTTCAAAAGTAAAATTCACAAAGAAAATTACCATCAGAAAAATCAGCTTCTGTTCTTTTGTCTTCTCCATAATATCTTTCCTTCATAATTTAAGTTTATTTTTCTATTTTAATATAAAAGTTCTTATGTGTACACATCCATGTTTGTTAGATAGACAGAATTATGAAATATATGATAGCAGACTACTTGCAGTTTTCTATCTTATTTTTCCTTCATATAATCTGGAAATATTACCATAGTAGTACATAGAGATAGCCTAAATATTTTTCCATTCATCAGTATACCAACTTTGTTCCAGTAGTACATATTAGTGAATAAAAGCAGTTTTCTGTTTCTTTGTTAATACAAATACACATAATAAAAGATCTTATGTATAGATATTTTCATAACTGAAATGAGTGGGATGAAGTCCTAGAAATGGATTTACTGGGTCAAAAGATAAATGTATGAAATTTTGCCAAATTTTCTTTCTTAAGCGTTGCACTGTAACAAATTGTATGCAATTAAGAAATTTTTACAAATATTTAGTACTACACCAACAGAGAATATTATCAGATCTTTGAATTATTGCCAAAATAATGGTGTTAGTTTAATTTTAGCTTGCATTTCTCTAATTATTAGTGAGATTGAGCATCTTTACATATTTAAGTCATTTGTATCCCTTTTTCATCTCTATATCTATTTTAAGAAAGTCATTGCTTTATTACAGCATGCATAACTATTAATAATTGTTACACCTGAATGTGCTTATAGCAATGCAAAGTTCTATTTTATATTTTGGTCTGAATTTCATAATGTTAAACCTAAAGATTGTGACCTGTTCTTTTTTACTATACATTGAATTTATTTTGGCATATCTTTCTCCATCTTTTTATTTTTCATTTTTCTAAACTTTCTAATTTTAGTATAATCGTAAAAACTTCCTTGTTTTAGTATGCATTTCACATACAAAATTATGTTGGATTCACTTTGTTAGTCAACTAAAAGTCTAAGTTTGTTTTATATAGGGGAGTCATGCTTATTTTTATTTACAGATATGATTGATATGTTTCATCTGTTTTGTCATGTCTTATGAAATACATAGTCTTTTTTCTATATGTATCACTTGATTTTAGCTCTTTATTTTGGAAGATCTTTACAGGTTATTTAAATATTGAAAAACATATTTTACAGAAATATGTTTTTAATGGTCACCTTTATTAAAATGTCTTTATTGTAATATCACTAAGCTTCCTATTTTGTCCATCTGCCTCTTGGTTTCCTGCTATAAGCAATAGTGAAATAGTAATCTCAACCTTTCCTTTCTCTTTCCTCTTATCCAATGATATAACCAGAAGGAGTAAATGATTTTAATAAATTTTTCATATAGTTTTCCCCATTTTTCTTTCATTTAAAAAAGTTATATTTTCTATACATTATTAGAGTATATGGTAGTATAGTGCATTTAAAGTATATACAACATAATATGTAATAATGTATAGCTATGTATTATACAAATCTACATTACCAGAATATATATAATTACATACTATCTTATTACATTCGTCATCTTTTAAGGATACATATTTACTGTTTACCGGCAGATTTCTCACTCTGGATTCATGAGAAAAATATTCCCTAATTTCTTGTTTGATCACTGAATGTATTCTGTATCTTTACATTTAAAGCTCATTTTATTTTTATGGATATTTAAGTATGTGATTGCCTTGCCTTTGGTGAAATTTTTGCCTTTAAAAAATATGAGTGAATCTGACTATTCTTTATTTTATGAGTGACTTGGTGCATTCTGATTTTTTTTAATACAGTTTTCCTGACGTTAGCTGTTCTGAATACATACATCTATTCAGTGTGATATTTCCAAAAGTAAGCTTAAATCTTTTTATGTAAGTTATCTTATTGAATTACAATATCAATATTTTTGTTTCCTGGTTTTTGGCTTTCTACTTAGAGACTTCTATTACACATGTTGGATTAGACAGATAGATACAGAGATTCATATTCTCTCTTCCACTTTCTCTCAAATTCTTTTATATCTTTATCCAATCTCTTGATTAAATAAAAATAATGTTCTCCTTTCTATCTATATTATGACATTATATTTGTTCTGATGCTTCTCTCATACTCTTTATATCTGAAATATTTTTTCTTTGATTTTTAATTATTTTCAGTGCTCTATTGCGTTCATAATTCTTTTTATAACCTCTCACATTATTTCAGAATCTAATTATAAATTATGCTATGTTTATTAAATCTTAAATTTTGTATGTTTTTTGTTACTATGTTAAAATTTCATCTATTTGGGGACTTATCATTCTCGAATACATTTATTTTCTATAAACTTCTCTTTTTTCATTTTATAACATTCAACCATAATTTTTATGTTGCTTTATTTGAGATGAGATGTTTTGTACTCTTATAGGAAAGGGAGGTTTAGGTTCATTTTACTGCCTTCATAGATCTTGTGATTACTCGTCTTCTGTTATTAAGTATGAAACAAGAGACTTTTTTAACCTCTGGGATTTTTCTCACCTTTCTTTCATATATTCTCTTTTATCTGGCTCTTCTTTTTCTTCTCCTCATAAAACATCTCTTACTCAATTTAGCTTCTCCCAGCAGTTTCTCCTCAAAATGTGTCTTTTTGTCCTGGAAGTAAACTTACATTATAGTTTCAAAAAATCAATTGAAACTATACTATCTGGCTTTTCCCCACTTTGCCCAAGTCGCATTGTCCTGACATATACAGACTTTGCAATTCTTGTACAGATTCTCTCATTCCTTCCACACCAAGAGAGAACCCCTCAGTTTGGGGGAAGATAACTTGTGACTTGATTTTTAGGCTGTCTGCCTCTCAGTCATCGAAATTCCATTTGCTCTTAACACTTCCTCCTGCCCAATTGGTCATACAATTAGGTTTCATTGCTCTTGGTGGCTTGGTCCTGAACACTATTATTTCTGAATTTATTTTGTCACTTAATTTTGTTTTGATTGTTACCCATGCAATTTAGTTTTCCGATTACTATTGATTTTGTTTTTACTGTCTTCTGAACTCAAATGCTATGTCTTTTTGAGGAAGAGTGGAGAAATCAAGGAGATTCAAAAACTTTATCTCTTTTGCCACCTTCTACTTTCAAATAAATACATTAGACACAAAAATACAAAAATAAAATAGCTTTGCTTCAACAATTTAAATGCATTTTTCTACATATCACATTTTCAGTTTGGTTCTTCAAAATAGACATGGGGAAATGAGAAATATGTGTCAAAAATAATCATTATGGAGATATATTCAGAGTGTTTTTTTTTTTAAGATTTATTTATGCATACAAGCTGGCGTACAGGCCAGAGGCATGGGGCAATGAGAGGGTTCACCAGAGACAGAGTAGGCAGATTGTAGCAAATACACTGCTGAGGGGAGCAGCAAGTGAGGCAGGAGAGGTCTGCCGTGCCACATGGGAATCTCCCCGGCCAGGCAGCAAACTCTTGGCGCCGCTGCCAACAGCTCCACAGAGCAGCGCCTACCCGCTGAGCCACCAGGGAGCCCCTATTCAGAGAAATTTTTAATAAAGTAGGAGATTAAAATTATGGACTAAAAAATGGGTTACCGAAGCTCTTTATTTAAGAATGCTATTTTGCCATGATAGCCATCGAAACATATATGTTATTTTCACTAGCAAGGTCCAGTCTATAAAATTCAAAATAACCAATCATTCTCCTACTACACTCAAGCAATGTTTTGCTTTCAAGAAATTTTGTTCAGACTAAGCTAATTTCTAAACAATGTATTGGAAATAAATTCATTTAAACCTCCTAGGACTTTCATCATTTCCTCAAGAATCTATAAAATCCCATTACCTGTTAATAGAGTTTTATGTAGATTGAAGAAAGATAAGTGTATCACAAATCATTCAATGATGAGATCTCAAATTGAGCCACTTATTGATTCTTAACTTCTGTTTACCCTACATCATGTTTAATTATGCCAATTTCACTCTCTATGTTTGGTAAGATGTATTTGAATGCCAGCACCTGAATGAAAAGAATGGTTTAATCTATTTCCATGAAAGTAAATGGTTTTCTTTTTCAACATGAAAAAGCGATATTTATATTGAAATTCAAGATATGTTTCCACATATGTTTATCTACACATCAGAAATATGCCAAAAAGCAAATGATTTACTGTTAGCTTATTCTAATGAAAAGTAATCTGCAAAAAACATTCTATTTTTCAATTTAGATTATAAGTGAAAAACAGTTGAATAAGTGAGTAGTTAGTATTACTATATACATAGGAAAGAAAAATAGCACTCAAATATAAAATGTACATGAAGCATAAAAATTTATTAATAGTGGAAAGTGATATATTAATA
>PVIJ01003863.1:0-127335 GCA_004024925.1 Scalopus aquaticus | reverse complement strand
AAAAATATCGAATGGTTTCACTTATAACAGGACTATAGGGAGGCCGGGTGGGAGAGAGACAATCAGTGGGGGGTGGGGGGGAGGGAGGCGGAGGGAGGGAAGGAAAAGGGCACAAAATGGAATAGAAAAGAACAAAAGGGACCATGGAGATGAATCACGGGTGAATTGGTGGTGGGCTACCCAAGGGGAATACAAAATGTAAAAGACATAAATAACAATAAAAATATATATTTATAAAAAATAAAATAAGAACATGAAGAGAGTTGGCCAAAAACACCTTTTACCTTTTTACCTTTGTCGCTGTTCTCCTCAGGGCACATTTAAACTTAACTACTTTAAATGTTTCCCTATTTAAGATATCATATGCACCTCACCAGGAACATCATGTGGAGTGGCAGACAGATCAGCTGCCAGTGCAAAAATAAAATGACAGATTGTTAAGAAGGCCTACATATCCATATTCAAATACTATTATTTATATTTTTATAGCTTATATGAAAAAAAACTGTTAGGAAGTGACAGGAGACAAGAAGAACATTCAAAGACATGAGTTAATATCTTGACAATAACTGTGATAATCTATTATGAAGTATTTACAAAGCACATTCCTATCATTCCAGTCCTTCTGTTCATAAAAAGTGAGACAAAATAATAAAATGGTAATAGAATAAAACTTTAAACATATATTTAATTATTTAGAAAATTATATACATTAATAGAAAAAAATTTTTAAAAAAAAGCACTCAGTGCCATCCCTGTAAGAGCACTCTACAATGTTCTACACAGTAAAACAAAAGGAAAAAGATGTATGGGAAAGAAGAGTACAGGGGACATCTGGGATAAGTGATAAAAACAAACAAACAAACAGAGAAAGAAAGGGGAATGCCTAAATATTATGTGGTAGATGTCATAACAAATCAACAAGTGAACACACTAAGTTAGAATTAACAAAGCAGTAATTAAAGACTGAAGGTTGGTTGAAAATTCTGCATTTTTTTAAATAGGCAACAGAGTTGCTGCAGCTTCTCAATGGTGGGAGTAAAAAGATGAAAGCAGTGTCTGAGAAAGATGGTTCCAACAGCTGTGTGTGGGATGAGTTGGATGGAGAAGGAGACTGGAGACAGGGACTAAACAGCTAAAAGCTGTTAAGTACAGGGGCATGTATTACAGCTACAAATCATGATGAAGCATGAATTACGTGGAACAGGAAATAATGAAGACTAGTCAAGAGTAAAAAAATTCAAGAAAATGGAAAAATAGGAGAAATATTCCTTATTTATTAAATTGATATTAAAGATTTTCATAATATCTCAGCACATCATTCAACATGTAGCTATATATTTAGAATTTAAGAAGGCATTAAATGTGCACAATTATACCAATCTCTATAGGAATGTCATTAGAATAAAATAAGATAATGTATATTAAAAGTTTTCTATTTGTAAATGTTACGTAAGTATTAACTGTTGTAAATTTCTTTTTTTTTAAAGATTTATTTATTCATGCATATAAGCCTGGGGTACAGGCCAGAGGCGTGGGGCAGCGAGAGGGTTCACCAGAAACAGAGTGGGGAGCAGAACAGGCAGATCAGAAATACACTGCTGAGGGGAGCAGCCGGCGAGGCAGAAGAGGTCTGCCGTGCTATGTGTGAATCTCCCTGGCTGGGCGTCGAACTTGCATGGCTGCTGCCAACAGCTCCACAGCACAGCACTTAACTGCTACTCCACCAGGGAGGACCTGTTGTAAATTTCTTACAGAGGAGATAACTTTCATCATAATGTCAGACCTGAATTCAAATTCTGGATCTGTTATTTAATAGTACCTTGAGTAGACCTGACGTAAGCATTTAACTATTCTGGTTTTTATTATGTAATATGGGAAAAAAACAATCTCTAATAAAAACCCAAGGAATAAATTAAGTAATTTATTATAAAATTGTTAAAAGTATATGAATTACAGTGGGTAGTAAAGTGAGAAAGGTGAGAAAACCAGAAATAGGGGTACATTTTTGCTGATCTTACCAGAGAAAAAGACACAAGCATTTTCAAAGAACCATAATAGCCATGTCCTTCTCCAAATTACATAAGAAAATTATACAAAAAACAAATAATAGAGGAAAATTCCTGAAACATTTATTAATGCTCCACGATAGAAAATGCACTTTTCTATTTAAGACTTAACCCACAGTAGTATAAAGAATAGTGAAAAGCTATATTACCAACGTTTACCAACATGATTTTCAAAACAACAATAACAAGTAGTAACTTTTTTCTTTTTTAATTTATATAAATAGTACCAGAATTCACATTTGAATTCTAAATTTACTACTTGTAAAAGAAGTTTAAAAGGATAGGGTCCAAAGTAAAGTACATCCTGAGGGAACTTTATAGTAGGAGGGTAGGGAGTAAGTTAAGTCAAAGTTGACTTATCTTATGTAAGTTCTAAAGGACTTCTACCTGAGAGAAAGAAAATAGAAAGAAATGGATTTAAAGTTCCTTGATGAGATCACCCCACCAATGAGAAGAATTTATAAAACCAACTAAGAAGACATTTAGCTCAGTGGCATTTGAGAATAAGATTAAAAGTGAACATAAATAACAAGTATTCAGCAATATTTCCTTTCTAACATAGACCAATGAGGCTCTACTTAGCTGAAGGTGTTTAGAATGGCATTCATTCATTCATTCAACTCTATACAATATACCAAAGAAAACGATATAAACAATACAAATACAGTATCAGAACAGCTTTTAAGAAATAAGATTAATGAATCAAAAAAAGCACCATGATAGAATATAAAAAAATGCTACTTATACAAGGATCAAGAATGCTTTAGGGAATGGATAAATCAAATTTGATCACAGAAAAATTAAATAGGAGAGAGGAAGGAAAGAACTACAGATGGAAGAACCAGTATAAGGCAATAACAGAGGCAAGTACAGGGATTTACAAGATGGAATTGGCTGAAGTATAAGCGATCAGAGTATCAGATTTGGAGCCAGCTTGCCAGCATAAGGCATCTAAATCTTACTTTTGAAACATTAAAAGCCTCTGAATAAGGCGAAATGAAGAATAAAAGGATTCAATAGGAATATTAAATTATATAATGACTGAAATAGAGTAAAGAAAAAAATAGTGTCAGAAAGCTATTTAGCTATGGAAATAGCCATCAGACAGCAGTCATTACAAAACTCACACCCACCCTACTTATAGTCTACAAGTAGTAAATCCAGTAGTAGTAAATCACATTTTAAGAAAAATTATGGGCCTCCCTGGTGGCGCAGCGGTTAAGCACTGGGCTGTGGAGCTGTCGGCAGCAGCGATGCGAGTTCGACGCCCAGCTGGGGAGAATCCCACATGGTGCGGCAGACCCCTCCTGCCTCGCCCGCTGCTCCCCTCAGCAGTGTATTTCTAATCTGCCTGTTCTGCTCCCCACTCTGTCTCTGGTGAAGCCTCTCACCACTGCACACCTCTGGCCTGTACCCCAGCTGTATGCATAAATAAATCTTTAAAAAAAAAAAAAAGAAAAGAAAAATTATGCACACTTTAACTCCATAATCTTATATGATGTGGGGGGTGGGGGGAGTAGAGCTGGGTTAGGAGGTAGAAGGATGGGGAAAGGCAGATATTACCCAAGCAAATACTAAATGCATTTACTCCCCAGAGTAAAGATGAGATGGGACCAATGATTCAATATTACCTTAGTCCACATCCCCATGTGCCTCTCACAGCATCAACATGACAATTTTTGTGTTCAAGATATGTATGTGGTTCCTATAATATGTCCCTAATCCTAAATAAGCCACTTCATCAAGTCCTCAACCAAAGAAGAGTAATAAGCTGTAGCAATAGAGGAAAAATATTTTTCCCTAACCCCTAAGGCCTTTTTTATTGCTCATCTTAATCATATTTGGAGGCAGCTAAACAGGAATTTAGTCCAAACAATTGTTTAAAGGCAGGAAATTCCCTAATGTTTCATGAAGCTAAAACCAGGGAAATAAAAACAAAAATTCGAGCATGGGTAAGGTCAAAGAAAGTACGGACACAAAAAGCACAACATTTGTCCCTCAAGGAACATAAGTATGAAAATGATAATAGACTGGAGAGTGACGATGAGGATGGTCTGAGAATGTCTTTTAATTTTTCCCCCATTATCGTTACAATCTCTTTTCCTTAAGTCAATAGTTTGAAATAGTATTACAAAATTCTGGCAGCCTATTTCTTAAAATGTCTTTAATATCAGATTAACATTTGCTAAAAACTAGATTAACATACTTTAGGAGACAGAAATGTCTTTACATTTAAAGTACTAACTGTCCTTGCTTTTTGGAATTGATAAAGTATTTCCATGTGTTTATTTATCTAGTATCTACTAAGCACCCACTATATGCCAGGCACGATGCTAAATGCTGAAGGTACAAAATGAAATAGGAGTAAAATCCTCATTCCCTTCAAGGAGTTTACAACCTATACTATAATTAGGAAGACATACTATAATTAGTTTATAACCATAAAATTATAAATGTTATCGTAAAAGACAACACAGGATACCACAGAAGGAAAGCTCAGGAAGGAAGGAAATTAGAATAAAGTTTTGAGTTTGAAAGATGAGGTGAAAGTTACAGCTATGTTTCCCACACTTGGTTGTGCATTTGAATCACATACAGCGCTAAGGTCTTGACATCACTTCAGATTTAGCAACTTAGACCCTCCAGGGGTAGAGGCAAGAAATTGATGTTTTTAATGTTTACCACTGGTAATTCAGAATCACAGCCAGTCTTAGGTAGCAGTGAGCAAAAGATACAGATAGCTATTCTAGACAGAGACAATAGCTCAACATGGTTGAAATACATGAAACATATACAAAGGATGAGAAAGAAATCAGAATGAGAGGAGTAACATAATTTGATGTGTCAGTCAAAATCTACAGAATTAGTGTGAACTTCCGAAACAAAAGTAATCACCTATATCATGTATTTTAGTAGAAGATCTGTGACATAAATTAATTACTTATTGAGTATATGGGAAATTATTTTTTTTTGTATATGGGAAATTAAATGCAAATACTTCTCACTGCAAAACAAAGATAAAGCAAAGATTAAAAAAAAAACCCGTAACTCCACTTATAATTTTAATTAAATGTCATGACCAATCATTTTTTTCAGGACTCATTTCTGGAATATGACAGAAGTTATGATAAAATTCTAAAGTATTTTTAAAAATCAAACTTTAAAACTGTTCCTAATGATTTGTTACTTTCTGACTAAAAGTTTACTTACAATTGCCTAATTCCAGATAGGAATAAAGAGGTAAAAGTCACCAAAAAGAGCAGTATTCACCATAACAGGCTAAAAGGCAAGCGAGAATCTTTTCTATTGATTTCTATTTGTTAAATAATAAATGGTTTAAGTCTTCAAATGTTTGAGAGTCCAACTACAGGTAAGTTAAAACCAAAGGAATAACCACATAGAATTACCTAAAAGGAATCAATTGGGCCTCCCTGGTGGCGCAGCGGTTGAGCGCTGCGCTGTGGAGCTGACACTGTGGAGCTGACGGCAGCAGCGACACGAGTTCAACGCCCAGCCGGGGAGATTCCCACATGGCGTGGCAGACCTCTCCTGCCTCGCCCGCTGCTCCCCTCAGCAGTGGATTTCTGATCTGCCTGTTCTGCTCCCCACTCTGTCTCTGGTGAACCCTCTCGCCGCCCCACGCCTCTGGCCTGTACCCCAGCTTGTATGTATAAATAAAATAAGTCTTAAAAAAATAATAAATAAAAAAATAAAAGGAATCAATTGACAAATTATAATCATTGGCTAATTGCAAGAATAATACTTGAATGTTTGACATAATAAATCATCCTTTTTCAGACTCAATTTAATGTGCTTTTCTTAACGGTAATATTATTGAGCTGCCTTAATTTCCAGATGAAATATAGGAATTAAATGATAGTTTTGTCATTTTCTCAGGCTAAAATGATCTATTTTACAAAGTAAGCAATAACTTTGTTTCCTGACTCATTCACTACTTCCTTTATGCTCCTGCAGTACTTTAAACATCTCTATTTGTTCCTGCAAAGAAGGCACTAGTATTACCATGTAATAGATGAGAAAACAGGCATAATGAGGAAAACAAACTTCATCAAAATCACCACTAAGTCAGATTTCAAACTCAGATCCATCTTATTGCAAAGCTCTTTCCACACTGCCTCACAAATGGAGACGAACACAGAAATAAGCAAATCAAACCTAAATAATGGAATTGATTGCAGTTCCCTGCTATATCTGCTTTAGCAGCAGTAAAAACAAATCTGTCATAGCCAACTAACCAAATGCACAAGACACGTATCTGGGTCAGAGGTGAGAGGTGTTCTGCCTGGTCCCTGAACTCCCTCCTTATAATTAGGAAATATCCCACTGCATGAGTTTTTGCAGAAAGCAGAGCCTGTGTCCCTATATGGAAGCTAACAGTGCTGTAGTCCTTATTCCTGTCACCCTCACAGCATGGACACTGGCACTTAATCTATGCTTTGTCAATATGACATTTCACCCACCACTCTTAAATTAAGAGCTAGAGACATAAGAAGCTGAGATAGGAAAGTCTAGATCTTAACAGTGAGCAGAAGTAGTAACATTAAGTTTCCAAAGGCAACAGCAGCAGCTATGCAGAGGGTAAGTCAGTTTAGCCTTCAGTAATGCGTTGTTTCATTATTGCCCCTGGACTGGTTTTATGCAGAGATTTTTAGATAGGTCTTTTCTGCTACCTAGCCTTCTTGTTCCCAACTATTTAAAGTTATAGGCTTCTAGCTAGTGAGCTAATCAGTATACTTTAAATAAATTCTTTTTCTACTTAAATCAGTCAGAATTGCCTTCTGTTACCCTCAATTAAAAACCTGGCTGAGGCATTTAATAACTAAATGACACAAAATAATTATAATTATCAAATTTTTAGACCTTAACATTGTTTCATATAATTTGCTATTATATAGTCTTAACAGCTACTTTATACATAATGCTATGCTTTAACAACAACAATCTCAGACCTTTTATCAAAAGCAACACAAAAATAGAAATATAACAACCATCTAAGGATGATTATCCACTGAGGTTTAGCGTTATACTTTATTAAGATTCTTACCTGTCAGGAATACCTAGCCTCTTGACGCTTCTGTAAACAGAAAGAGTATTTGCAACATGTCGATAATTAAACCAGAATCGGGATGTACACACCTAAAGTATTAAAACAAATATATTATTTTTTATGAATCTAAATAAGACATGAAGTTACAGAATTATTTCTCTTTAAGTGATACAGAGACACCCAAAAAAAGGCTACAGCATAATACAGGATAAATAAAACCAATCTCTCTGCGAGGTCTTTCATAACTAGTATTAAATACAATAGACCAAGCAGTTGAGAGAAAGATCTTTGGGGGATGTAATCAAATGCTGAACCAACTGAGCTGCTCTCAATTATTGTGATTTTGTAATGTTCCTATGTCTAAAAGAATAAATCCTTTAAAATCAAAAACAATGCCCATAATCCCTTCAGAGAAAAGAAAATTAGTTACCTTGGGTTATATAACAGTCCTCTTACTCTGGATTGCTCCCTAATTTTAGTTGTAAAAAATGTAAGAGAGAGACTAAAACATTATATGCAAACAGTTTTATAAGAACACAAGGGAATATACTATAAAAAAGCTGCTGATTGGAACAGAAAACAAGAAACAATTCAAGAAAATTTTACACTTAAAAGAAATTGATTCCTAAAGGTACCGAAGGTACCAGAAAAATCTAACACTAGGCTTCAAAAAGAAGCCTTCTTGAGAATCCATTGTAAAGGAAGTAAAAGAGAGGCATGGGTCAGGCTGTAGTACACCCACCAAGACCCTATGACCTCCTACTACAGGTCTCTGCTAACAGCAGATAAAATCAATTTTGAGGCCCTCCCTGGTGGCACAGCGGTTAAGCGCTGTGCTGTGGAGCTGTCGGCAGAGGCAACATGAGTTCAACGCCCCTGGCAGGGGAGATTCCCACATGGCTGGGCAGACCTCTCTTGCCTCGCCTGCTGCTCCTCTCAGCAGTGTATTTCCATCTATCTGCCTGTGCTGCTCCCCACTCTGTCTCTGGTGAACCCTCTCATCGCCCCACACCTCTGGCCTGTACCCCAGCTGGTATGCATAAATAAATAAATCTTTTTTAAAAAACCAATTTTGAGAATAGGATAAATGTTCTTGTGCATGCAAACAGAAAAGAACTGTATTTTTTTTTAATTTAAAATGTATTTTCAACCTAGAATACAATAAGAAAAAGACAAAATGTTTGACTACATAAAAATGTGAAACTCCAGGTCAAAAATGTAATAAAATTTGAACAGAAATGAACACTTAAAACAAAGTTGTAATGCAATAAGACAAGGATGAAAACTCATTTCTGAAAAAAAATGGGAGAAGAATGAGCACACATTTCATAACAAAACCTTAAAAATGGACAATAAAACTCTTGAAGATGCTCAACTTCTGCACACTTTAAAGAATACAAGTAGAACTCTGAGTATCCACAAGGCTGATAATTCACAGTATTGATAAGGGTGTGGGTGAGACACACCCTTCCGATAGGATATGAGAGGATAATTTGCAACATATATCAATTTTGAAAATGTACTTAATCTTGTGATAGCTCATTTTAAAATAAAAAGAAATATGCATTCTACTGTTTTCTCTATAGTGTTGCCTGTATTGCCAAAAATCAAAACCAAAAGGCCAGAAACAAAATCACTACCCAAAGAATCTACAGATTCCCTTTGTGAGCATAAATAGTATCTGTATTAGTCATAATAAAAACCAGTATATTCAGTGTACTTCACCATATCCAAAAGGCTTTTCTCATCTGTTAAAGTATTTAATGAGATTTAATCTAAGAAACTGCCTCATTGTCACCAGCAAGTTACTAGGCAAGAAATTAGAATAGGAAAAGAGAAGAGACCTGGAAATACCAATTTAATAGAAAATCCATATTTACTGAGTAGAATACAAAAAAAAAAGCAAGTTGCAAAAAAGCATGTGGCATGATGCCACTATTTAAAAAAGGGGAGTGGTTAGACACAAATGTACAAATGTGAGCATATGCAGTGGCAATTTCTAAGAAGACATGCAATTAACTGCTTACCATAAAATGTGGGTCCAAGGACAAAACAGCTTTTCAGTTTACGTCCTTTCTACTGTACTTTTTAAAAATCAATATGGATTACCTTTATAGCCTTTTCTATTACACACTGGCAAAAATATTTTCTTCAAAGTATTTTCTTCAAAGCAGATCCTGAGATCAAAATGGAATCCAACTTTCTTTCTATCTCCCTCTGGTGGCAAAAGTTTACTCAGTCATATTACAAAAGAAAAGGGACATCTCAAGTACCTCTGATCATCTAGTCAAGACTTACGCCAAATTAACTGAAACTGCAGTGTTTCAGTTAATGCAGTGTTTCACATTTTCAGAAAATGTGAGGTGGGCTCACATTTGCTTAAGTCTGAAAAGAATTTATTTTTATTACTTTTAACTACTCCCTGGTCAAATTCCATGATTTTCCACTTAAGAAAGTATAATTTATTTAAGTTCCAATATATTAAGCCTGAGTGAATGTATAAAATATTGGGCAAAATATAAAAACTACATTTGTGATTAAATGCTCAGTAACAATATTTTTTCACCCTCTATTTCTCATCTGAGACCCAGGTTACTGAGACTGGGTGGTTATAAGTTCTCAGAATAGTTTTAATGCCGGTGTATTATAAACTATTAAGCCCTTAATTCTAAGGGATGAGCCTTCTGGCAACTAGCATAATAGCATGCACAATTTCTGCTTTTAAGACATACAGAATAATCATGGAAGAGCATTTATTTTCCTCTGGAGTTAAGTATCTTTTCAAATTGGTAGATAATTTTCCTCCACTTATAAGTTGTCACTGAAAACCTCAGGCCTTATCTTGATCATTTTGTGTTCATTTTCATCATAAAATCTCACGTTCTTGGAGAACACAAAAATGAGGCATGAATCTGTGTCCACACACTGCTCTATTTAATCACAATACATTTAACATATATATATGTTGCGCTACACACACACACACACACACACACACACACACACACAGCGCAACTATAATCACTCTGTAGTTACTTCTAGCTGTAGAGAAATAAATACTTTCATGAAACTATTCTCGATAAACTTGTAAGGCCTCAACATTCAATCTCTCTTTGACCTTGGTAAAGTTAATTATAGGCTTATATGTTTGTTCTGCACTTTCAGTTGAATTCCTCTACCTACCCCCTTTATACTCCCACTATATTCTCACAATATGTGTTCCCTAGTTTTCATCCCATTCCAACAGAGTTATTGGCTTTGAGATGCTGTATATTTTATGTTCTCTTTCTCTTTCCAAAAAATCAGCTTGCTTTTTTGCCTCTTTATTTTCTTATCCTTTCTTCTGGCTGACCCTCCCTGTTGATACTTTTTTCATTAAGTCAAATTTATTGTATCTTCTAATTATGTAAATGTCATTAAGTGAAACTACAGTTGTTAAAAACTATTACCCAAACACAAAAAAAAAAATTACATTGGGGAATTAAAAATAGAAATTTGTGAATACAAATGAATTATAGATAATAATTTCCACAATAAAAGGAGGCAGAAGAAAAAGAAAGCCAATAAGAAAATTTTACTAAGATTCAAAACAATGCAAATTAAAACAAAAAGCAGCAAAAAGGAATCATAACAGTTGACTTGGGTTTAGAAATAGCTGTACAACCTTTCTGAAGGGCAATTATGCTTCACAACTTCATAATCTTATGCTTAGAAATTTACCCTAATGAGAAAACCAGTCAAATTCACAAAGATATATAAGGATATCCAAAACAGTCCTGTTTAAAATAATGAAAAATTTAGAATCTAAAGTTTAGGTACACTTATTAAGTAGAAAACAATACAACCTTTGACAAAAGATTATATATCCCCATATCTACTGGCAAGGAAAGATTCCCAAGATAGGCTAAGCGGGTTACAAAATAACAGGAACAATACCATCCCAGTTATATGAATTCATACATCTTATGCTTATATATAAAGAAAGAGAACATTCAGCAAAAATGTTGATTCTGGCATGTGGGAAAGTGGACAACTCCCTGTCTTTTTTTTAATTGAGGGGAAATTCATATAATATAAACCTTTTTAACTTTTTATGTAACTCAATTCCCTATAATGACTTCTTTTTACGCAGAAAACAAATTTTAATAAAATTTAATTTTATTTAATAAAATAAATTTAATAAATTAAATTAAATAAAATAGGCTGAGCATGTATAAACTAATGTTACTGATAAGAAGTACAATTATTAGTTTCCATCATTAAAATAATTCTATATTTTATAAAATGGTTCCTTGAACAATATCCCTAATTGGTCTGACATTATTTATACGTTACCACTTGACAAATATACTGGAAGCAAAGAATATTATTCATTGACGCAATCAATTTAAAATATAGGCAAATCAACATAATTTGTTATAAGAAAATAAATTTTACTTTCAGAAATTTGATTCACACAAAATTACTCAGACACATATCTAAAGTGACAAAGTATATCTTTATAAAGCAAGGTATATCTTTATAAAATATACTTACCAAAACAGCCCAGTTGTTTGTATGACCACTTCTAAAGAACTGTTCCGCTTGATCCTATCAGTCAAATAAATAATAGCAAAAATGATTAGAAGAAAAAGTCACATTTTCCAGCCTCAAAATTGACAAAGATCATTTAAAGATTTATGGAGTTTTACAACTGTAAAAACAGTAATTCATCATTATGCAAGTTCACAGAAGATTCTAGCATTGACTTTATGAAGAATAAAATTATTTTTCATTGTTATTTTTGGTGGGGGCATAAGTGGGGGAAAAAGCCATTTAATTATAAATATTTATCTCAAACACTGCCAGCTTTCTCTAATATGCTTCTAATTTTTCAGTCTCCAAATTGTAAATTACTATTTCATGTCTTTGCTCTACACAGAGTAACAATTAATACACCTCCTGATGAAATTTCACTCGACATTCATTCCAAATCTGTGTTAGGTGCTTCCAATTGCTTTATTTTAATTCACCAAAACATTTGATTTAGTACATTCTCTAGCATACTACCATGTAACATTTTCACTAATCTGTTAAAGTAAGTCTGAATTGTATTTGCACCATATAATATTAAAAACCTCAGTATCCAAAACCATCCAGACACGTATTTTTATCATATATTAAAATAATAATGACTATAAACCATAATGCTCCCACAATTGCTCCCACACAGTATTAATTACTAGAACAATCAGACCATTTGTATTCAAATTTTAGCCCTATTAACTTACTAGCAATATAAAATAAGGAAAGTTGGTTAACTTCTCTGTCCATTTCCCCATCTATTAAATGGTAATATTATCTGACTCAAAGTGATTACTTAGATAACACAGGCACTGCAAAGGTATTAACTCTACATACAGTTAGTGGAGCACCTATTATGTGCTAGGAAACATGTAATATAGTAATACAATAATCACTAAAAATCATGCCGTTTTCTCTCAAGGATCCCGGAGTTCAATAAGGAAGCATTCAGGGCCTCCCTGTGGCACAAGGGGTTAAGTCTCAGCCTATGAAGCTGTCAGCAGCCACTGCAGCATGAGTTCAATCCCTTGCCAGGGAGCTTCCCACATGGCACAGCAGACCTCTCCTGCCACCTCCCCTGATCCCCTCAGCAGTGTACTTCAGTCAATCTGCCTGTTCTGCTCCCCATTCTGTCTCTGGTGAATCTTCTCACCGCCACACCCCCCACATACACACACCTCTGGCCTACACCCCAGCTCTTATATGCATAAATAAATAAATCATTAAAAAAAATAAGGAAGCATTCAAACACATTTACACTACTGTCTAATTCACTCATTACACTACTGTGTAATTCATTCGTTCATCATTCATTGGATACCATGTGTCAGTCACTGCCCTGGTAGCTCAGAAAACGATGGGTCAAAAACCACCATCCAATTTCATTGACCCATGTTAGTAAACAAGGGCAAACTATAAATTCTATAAAGATACACAGAATCATGGAACAGTATAGTAGGGGAATCTGGCCTGGTCTGGGATTAGGCTGGGAATCAGGGAAGGTTCCCCAGAGAAGTGACAATTGTGTTAGGAACCAAAAGATGAAGAGAAGAGGGAAGATAATTCCAGAAAGCGGGAACATGGGCCCTTATGGCAGAAAGGAGCCTAAAGGTTTGAAAAACAGAAAGGTTAGCATAACCAGGGTGGAGAGACAGAAAGAACTATATAGATGGGGGCTAAAGTATGCAGCACCTTTTTGTAGGTCACAATGAAGATTTTGTTCTTTATCCTTAAAGCAGCATTAAGGTGTATGAGTGACATGATCAAATTTGTGTTTTTGAAAGTTCCTCTGGCTGGAACTTGGAGAACAGCCTGGGAGGAAGACTGGCTTGAGGCAAACCAGAGAAGAAACTATTACACTCTAAGTGAAAGAAGATGGAATAGATAGTATAAAGAACACAAGGGTTAGCACAGATGAGTGCTATACTAACTAAATGTACAAATTACAAGGGTAAAGGCAAAGGATATGTAAAGGATCTATAGAGGTTATGCATTTAATAAATGCATATGCACCTTAATAAATGAACCGAGAAAACGGGAGGTGTAAAACAAAGGAAACAGGAGGTATTAAAACGTGAAGCAGCACAGCAACTGTGTAATTACAAAAATGACTAATGGTATCCAGAATGAAGTGTACAAGATAACCCATTAGCATAACGGAGGAAAATGGCAGAACGTCTAACTCATTAATTTTATCTAAAAATATACTTTGACTATATAAACTAGCAGTAATTAATGAATATATATAGCACCCGTGAGCATTTTTTTAATCGGTAGGGAGAGTGTATTGAAAAGTTTTGGGGTAGACACAAGATAAAACTTTGGACACAGACTTGCAAATGTCTGCTGACGAGCCCAGCCCCTTAAGCCTGAAAATGATCTAGAGACCTCAACTGCTGATATTTCACCCGCCTCCTGCTCGAATTTCACTTGCTAGGAACTGCACGCACAGATCCTCCCCTGTCTCCGAGTATTTGGTTCTTATATTTTGTTTTTCAAAGGCTGTCACAGACCATCCCGTCCAGAAGACACCCTCCCCAGTGCAGTCGGCGGCTTGCTGTCTCCTGGACACTGCTCAGCGCTGTGTATCGGACACCTGGGCGCTCACAGCCACGCCACCGCTGTCCCCCCGGGCCCACCGCTCAGAGGAGCCTGACTCCTACCTCGAACTGACTAGCGGCCAAGCTGCCCAAGCACAAGAGCAACAACCCTGCCCGCGCGGCCAGAGCCCGGCTGGGGAAGTTGGCGGCGACCATGTTTGCCGGTTTCAGGTCTCGCGCACCTGCAGGGGCGGAGCGAGTGCCGTAAAGCAGGGCGACAGGGTTGTTGTTTTTTTTTTTTTTTGCGACATCGGCCCCACCTCCTGGAGGACCGCCCTTCGCCCGCCTTTAGCCGCTTAGCAGTCGACGCCTGCGCAGAGCTCTAATCTCGCGGAGTTGTTGGGGAAAGATAGGCGGATAGCATTTATTTTATCTGTGACTCACTGCATTTCCTTTCTTTGTGTTGTAAAATAGATATAAAGTTTAAACATTTTATTTGAAAGGTGAGGAAGGAATCCTGTGATCCCAGAGCTGTTTCTGTTATTTTGCTTAGTGCTGCCTGTTATTTGAATATAAGAGCAATGAGGGTGAGGGGAGACACCGAACTGGGATTTAGGCTCGCAAAATATAATTAAATCAATTTCATATGGAAAGATGGGTGGATCCTGCAGTCCAAACAGGCATGGCGTGTATTGTTCAAAGTATGAACGTGGAGAAATTAGCTAAATGTTTGATTCTTCCGCAATTATATAGCTAAATTTTTCTCAAAGAGTGCGGATTTAATAAGAGCATCTGTATTCATTCTATTTGCTCATTATGTACATCCAATTTTAAATTATGTTTTTCATCTAGCATGACATGTTGTTTCTGGTCCAACACATTCGAAGGCCTGGCGTTAGCTTCTGGAGTGCCTTTCTTCATCTTGCACAGAAACCAGCAAAATTCAAGGTGATCGTTGCCGCCTCTTCCTGGGTCCTTGCGTGAAAGCTCAACCATGGTGAACAAGTAGAAAGAGAAAGAAATGCAACTTCTAATGCTTTAGGGTTTAAAAAAATTATCTTCTATAACCAGGAATATCTTGATTGATGCATGTTATATTCTAGACACTATACAAAGCATATTATGCATGTTATGTAATTAAATCTTTACAATTGTGTGAGGTATGTTTTTTTTCCTTTTTATATAAACATGAAGCACGACATACAGCATTCAGATTATCAATTGCTGAACACCTATTAACTTAAAGCAATGTATTATTATCTCTCAAGGTTTTGTATCTTCTCTGACAGATGATTTGATATCAGCTGGCACGTTCTTTAGTTACAGGGCAAGCAGATAGCTTCTAGGGTCAGCATAAGCTTCTGAGGAGTGAGGAGGCTCCAGAGATAGCGGCAGCAAATTCCAAAGGAGACCAACCAGACACTCCCTGAACTGAGGGCAGGGAAGACTAACAGGATATTCCCAAGCAAGAAAGATAAAGAAAAAAGGACTCTGAAATAAGGGCTGATGTAAGAAGTAATTCTGAGCACAGAGGCAGTAAGGCCCAGTGAGACCACTGAGAACTAACCAATCACAAAGAGACTCAAGAGGCTTTAGAATAACTAAAGAAAGAAGGTACACACTCCCTGAGGCACTGCTGTTTCCTTGCCCCTCCCTGGCCTGGTTCCACAGGGCTGGGAGTCCCACTTTGTTTCAGTTCTTTCTCCTTGACAAACGTTTCCCTTTATCTATTTCTCTAAACAAATTTGCCTCTTTTCATTTGCTTCTCTGAAAGTTAGTGAACTTCCTGCTGTGGCTTTGTGAGACACCAACACATGGTGGTCTAGTGGCTAGGACCTAGCGCTGCCACCAGAGCCTGGGCTCAATTCCTGGCATCAACTAGACCTGAAAATCTGAAATTTCGGTAACATTCTAGCTGGGGTCTCACATATCATGAAAATTAAGATGTTGACTGTGACTGCAGTTATTGAAGGTTTTACTTAGCTGGATATCCACGATATCCTCTTCATATGGCTTGAAATTCATGCTAATTTGCATCTGGGAGAACAGCAAGGCTTGTTAACTGAAAAGTCTGCGTGTAGTTTTGTAACAGGGTGGTCCCCCAGGGAAAAGGGAAGGTTCCGGGTCTCCTGCCCCACCCAAGAGAGGGTGGAGTTGAGCAAGAAGAAGTTGGAGAGGAGATTGGAAAAGGAAGGAAGAAGGATGGAGAGCCAGAAGGAGACCTGGAGGCACATGGAGCAGAGAGACGTGAAGAAACTGCGTTTGCTTCTTGGCCTTGGACCAGTTGAAACAGATAGAGGTGAGAGCCCCACGGGGAGGATACCAGTGGCAGCGTTTATCTTGATTTTGCTCCTTTTATTCCAGACATGGTGGGCCCCTTTTGCCCCTTTTCTGTGGGTCCCTACCAGAAGGTGTCTTAGATTGTGGCAGCCTTTCAGGCCTCAGACGCCCAGCTTTGGGCCAACCCTGTTTGGCTGGACGTTTACCCATGAGGGCATGGGTATCTTAGGTGCTTGATTTGTAAACTATACTCCTTGTCTTTTCTTTGTTGCACACTAATTGTATTAAACTTCCTTTCCATTAAAGGTCTTATGCGCTAGAGAATGCTTTGTTCTGATGCGGGGTGGGGGGGGATGGCAGAGCGTGCAGGTTTGGGGGTTCTGAGGTGCCCCTCACCCCTAACCTCTAACAGTTGGGCTGAAGCATGGCAGCTGGGTTGTTTGAGAGAACATTGCAAGTGGGGTAGACAAGCCCTTTAAGTTTTGTTATAAATTAGCCTTAAAAGTGCAAGAATTACTTATGCCACATTCTAGTTAGTAAAACAAATTAAAGTCATCTCAGGTTAAGGATAAGAAAATTTAAATGTAATTCTCAGTATAATTTAAACATAATTGTCAATAATCCTGTTCCTTGATCTTAAAATATATAAGAACTGAAAATACTTTCAGTTAATTTATGAAACTAATCACCACATGGGAGTTGAAGTTGTATGAGTTTGATAGACTTACTATAAATTGAGACAAGCTCTATTACATATGAAAGTAAACCAGACTAAAACCACGGAGACCTAACACAACAAATTTACTTTTTTTTTCACACTACAGGCACAAAGTTAGTCAGAAGGAAGTGTGCTTATTGTGGTTGCTCAGGCATTCAGACTGATGGAGTTTCACATCATTAGACTCTACCTTTAGGCACATTACCAGAATCAGTGTAGCAGAGGGAAACACAGTACATTGCATCCTGAAACTTAAAACTTCTGCCTATGATAGACATTGTTTTTCTTTTTTTTTTTTTTTTCTCATGTATCTCAAGTGGGTGCCATTTTTTGGTTACAATCTTAGCTTGCCTGGAGCTCAAGGTCACTTTATTTTTTTATTTATTTTCAAAAATTTATTTATTTATGTATACAAGCTGGGATACAGGCCAGAGGCGTGGGGCGGCGAGAGGGTTTACCAGAGACAGAGTGGGGAGCAGCACGGGCAGATCGATGGAAATACACTGCTGAGGGGAGCAGCAGGTGAGGCAGGAGGTCTGCCATGTGGGAATCTCCCTGGCCAGGCATCGAACTCATGCCGCCGCTGCCGACAGCTCCATAGCGCAGCGCTTAACTGCTGCACCACCAGGGAGGCCCTCAGGGTCACTTTAGAGACTGGAAATGGAATACCTTCACAAGGCTTCCCCTACTCATAAGCCATTAATAGGAAATTTTAAGATGACTTCTAGACCTTCTTCCCTTCTGAATTAAGACGACACACAAATTTGTTAAGATTTACAGGCATACATCTCTATACTATACACATCATTTTTCTTTCATCCCATTGACAGAAGGAGTCATATAGCCATGCCTATAGTCCTGCTATGTATCTTCTGAATATTTTGGAATTGTCCTAGTTCCTGTATGCCATGTCATCTGAATTCCTATATATTGAGTCCATGTTGAATTTAGAGAAAACACAGAGTTCAGAAACCACCTTTTTTTTCTGCGTTTCATAATTCATTCAATACTCGCATATTTTCAAAGGCAGTAACCTTTGCTCTATAGATAGTACACCAAATAATTATATTCATATTTGATATATAACATTACAGTATATATGAGACTTTCACATATCTATATTTTCTGATTTTTATTTTAATTTCAATTTAGGTAGAGGAGTTATTCTGGCTTGTCAGTCAAAAATTAAAGGATCATAAAATAAAATAATTGGTTAAAAAATATCATTGTGCTAGTTATTTCACTCAATGGATATTCATTAAGCACTAGTTATGTACTATGCATTGTGCTTTCCACAAACAACACACACAAAAAAGCATAAATTGAGCAAGACTCTGCCCCCATGAATCTTATACTCCACGGGAGACAGACATTAATAGTAGAAGCATTTAAACAAATGTGAAAGTCTAACAAGAGATTTCCAAACTTATAGGAAAAGAACAGGATAGATTTCCCTGAGGAAATGATCTGAACTGATATTAATGAGACAAAGCTGGAGGGAAGGGAAGAAATTTCAGGGTAGAGGAAACAGCTCTTGGAGTTTCAGAATAGCGACCAAAATGACAGCTTATTAGAGGAATGTTCTGAATGACCTTGAGCTTGCAGCTCAAAGAACAAAAGAGTGCTGCAAGATAAAATTGTATTGCTATGTCAGTGCCATCTCCCTTCAAAGCTTGCAAATAAGGTCATGGAAAGCCTCAGCATAGTAAAGGTCACTCTGCTTCCCATGAGGCAAATGACTGCAGGTTGAGCGTTTGGGAGGCCATTGCTACAGACATGGTAATGGTAGGCTGCACCAGAGTGGTCAAAGTAGAGGAACAAAAAATGGAGAGAGCCAATAATCACTTTAATATTACAACCAACAGAACATGATAATGGATTACATAAGGGAAGTAATGTTACAGGGCAGGAGAGAGGGCACCCCCAAAACCCCAGACCTGCCCTGTTCTAAATGGGTTCGGCCATCCGCCGCATCAATACAAAACATATAGGACCTTTTGTGGAAAGAAACTTTAAGACATCTAGAAAGAACAGGGAAGACAAAGAATATAGTGCCTACGTCAAGCACCCAATGGTAACCAACTCCTTGTGGGTGAAAGTCCACCCAAACGGGATTGGCCTAAAACAAGTCTCGAAAGCCTGCCACAAGTCTAGAACAGCTTTTGGTAGGGATCCACACATAAGAATCAGAAACAGCCAGACAATTCTGGGAGGAACCAAAATACCTTTCAGCAGGGACCCATACAAAAGGGTCAGAAACAGTGAGACAACTCTGAGAGGAAAGGAACAAAATCAAAACTAAAATCAGCATAGCCATCGTTAACTTCCCCATGGGTCTCTCACCCACATCTCTTTCAATCAGTCCAGGCCAGTGCAGCTTCTTTACAAGTCTCTCTGCTCCTTGGGCCTCTTCTGGCTTTCCATCCTTCTTCTGTCGCCTCCTGTCTTCTGTTTGTGTTCTGTGTCTCCTCTGTGTGTATCCTCTGTGTGTTCTCAAGCTTCTTATATCCTGCTCAGTTCCACCCTACCCTGGGTGGGACAGGAAACTTGGGATACACACCCCCTCCTGGGGACCACCCGGCTACAGTAAGAGAAAAGACAATTTCAAGAATGACTTTTGGATATCTAACTTGTACAGCTGAATGCATGTTAGTGTCATTTTTTTTAAGATTTATTTATTTATGCATACAAACTGGGGTGTAGGCCAAAGGTGTGGGATAGTAAGATAATTCACCAGAGACAGAGTGGGGAGCAGAACAGGTAGATCAACTGGAGTACACTGCTGAGGGGAGCAGCAGGCAAGAAGGAGAGGTCTGCTGTGCCATGTGGGAAGCTCCCTGGCTGGGTATCAAACTTGTGCTGCAGTGACTCTGAATAGCTTCATAGTGCTGAGACTTAACCCATTGTGCCACCAGGGAGACCCATGTTACAGTCATTCTTTAAAACATAAAAATCACTGGAAGTGAACTAGGTTTAGGATTCATCTACAAGTAAAGCCTGGTTTCAGTATATACCCAGAGCAATTTGAAAACAAATGTGCATAAGCTTATTGTATTGTTGTTGTTGTTAACATTTAAAAAATATTTTTTATTTATATCTTTTACATTATTGTGTATTCCCCATGGGTTACCCACCAGCAATTCACCCGTGAACTGTCACCATAGTCCCCTGTGCTCTTTGCTCCCCAATTGTGAACCCTTATCCTCCTCCTCCCTCCCTGAATGTCTCTCATTTATGGTTGCCTGCTAGGTTTTTTTTGTTTTGTTTTGTTGTTGTTGTTGTTATTCTCTCCTCCTGATCTCTTATTTGGTTCCCCTATATTCATCTATAAGCCTATTGTAAATACTTTTGTGACTACTAGACAGCGGTTGTTAACAAAGTAAAATGGGTGGAAACGCTAATTTAATCAGTACAGAATATGGCCCCTGAGAGATTTTTGCAGTGTTCTGTATACTATATCGTTTACTTGCTACTAGCAAGTTTTTTTCCTATAATCAGCACCAGTGGTATTTGATGGAAACATTTCATATCTAAAGGTCAAAATGTTTCTTTGGTTGAGATAAAATTTAATAAAAGAAAATTAGGTATATAATAAAACATAAGAAGAGAAAATCAATTAAAATCAAGCAAAGGGGCTTTCATTCATATCTATGTATATCATTTCCTAGTTACTGATTTTGACAGTGGTCCACCTTAAATTCCATTTCAGTTTGGCTTCAAGTATTTCTTTTCTTCCAGTGAGCCATTTAATAGTAGTTTGTTGTTCTGCTGCAATCAATTTCCATCTCATGACCTTCTCATTATTTCCAGAACTTACTCATAATATTGCTTCAATATAGTTATTGAGCAACTGTCCTTCAAAGTTTCATTTTTAGAAATTCTTTGTTGTCGTTAAAATGCCATAATGACCTGGACAGAAAGTCATGTTGAATGCTTTAGTGATGTAAAACTTGATATCTCATTAGTAGTTAATCAAGAAGTCACCATTGATGTAAAGCTAATTCACATAATCCAGTTCTCCATGAGCTGAGAATCTCCTCCAAATATAATTGATTTTCTTCAATTGATTTTTATTCAGTTGTCTCTTGCTTCTATTAGGGGATTCTCCAACATCCTATACACATTTAATAGATATTTTAATTATGCCATGTTTAATAAAGATCCTGAAAGCTCTCTCTCAAGAAGGTACTGGAGTAGTAGGGAAGGGAAGGAGAACTTGTGTGTTTTATAGAAAGTTGTTGAAACATTATGGTAAGCAGAATAATGGTTCCCTGAAGATGTTCATGTCTTAATTCTTAGAAACTATGATAATGTTACCGAACAAGACAAAAGGGAACTTTGCTGATGTGACTAAGCATCTCAGGTTGAGGATATTATATTGAAGCATGTGGGGAGCCCCATTAATCACAGTGATTCTTATAAGAGCAGGACAATAGGATTAGAGAAGAGAAGAGGATGTGGTAACAAAGCAGTGGTCAGAGCAATGAAGGGCCACCAACCAAGGAATGTGAGTAGCTTCTAGATGCTAGAAAAGGTAATGAAATGGATTCTCCCCTGGAACCTCCAAAAGTAACTCAGCTTTAACACATTTGGACTTCTGGCTTCCAGAAATGCAAAATAACCAGTTTATTTTGTTTTAATTCACTGAGTTTATGGGTAATTCATTATACAGCAATAGAAAACTACTATAGATACTAAAACTGATAATAGTGGTTGTCCCTGGGAGTCTCAGCATGAAGACTGGACATTATTTGAGTATATTTACTCTCCATTTTTCAGTATTGCTTGAACCTTTTTGGTTTATCATGAATGTTTTTACTTTTAAAGTAAAAATAATTTTTAAACGAAAGCTAGATAATATTAAATGAAAAAACAATGTAAAAATTGACATGTAATTTGCCAACAATGAAAAAAATAAACAAAAATAAGTTTACTAAAATTTTATCAGTTTTTATTCTTGAGCATTAAATTGTGGGCATTCTGTTTTCATTTATTCATTCATTCTCAATGACTATACATTGAATATCTACTCTATATTAGGAACTGAGAATGCAGATGGGATTAAAATACATATAACCCCCACCTTCATGGAACCTATAAAGTCAGGAAGGCAGAAAATAGATACATAATTGCAAAAAGTACTAATTAATTATATTGTGATATATTATATTGTGATAAATACTGTGGTGCAGTTGCCACCATCATGGACAAGGGAATTTTAGCATCATCAGAGATGCTTTCCTGAGGAATTTCATCTTGGAACTAAAGGATAAATAGGAATTTGCCAGCCAGAGATGGAAAATAAAATTTATATTTTCTACAACAAGCACAAATCACTTTTATTGTCATAATGAATATTTTTAGAATTTTTTTAAAAGGCATAACTAACATTCCGCCTTCCTTTTATGTCTGCTAAGACCAGCTGTTCAGTGCTAGAAAAGGTTTGTTCACTCTGCTTGATTTAGATAAATTTAGTTTAATGATCAGACATTTTTTTCCTCTCTCAAATTCTTCAGTCAAATGAAACATTTAAGTCAATGAGTTGAAACCACTGGACAAAAAAAGTAAAATAAAATAAAATAATGGATAAATAACCTCTTTATCCAAGCCTTCTATTAGGAAATTATTATATTTATTAACTTTTGGTAATCAATTCATCAAAAAGAGTTTGAGAAATGCACTTAATGTTGCCCTTGGGGAAAATAAGACCTATCTTCTTTGCCAATTGAAATTCTCTTTTTTTCAGAACAAAATCAAGGAGCACAAGTGAAGTAACAGTGAACAAAAATTAATTTGAAATGTATCACTAAAGGAATTTTTTTCAAGAGAATTTCATAAATGAAATAACTAGATATTTTAAAATAAGAATTACAAATTCCTCAGTGCTATAATCTTCTAATGTTGCAATTTCCAGATTAGTAGTAATTTTCCAAACTATAAGATTATCTTCAAAAGGAGAGAATGGAAAAAAAGTGTCTCTATGATAAATATGCCTGAATGGTGTTTATAGTTAAGGATTAACATCCTTGGGAAAATCAAAAGGAAAAAAATAGAAAGATCCTAAATTAAATAAGCAAGATACTTGTTTGTGACCTTTTTTGTTTGTTTTCTTGTTTTCCACTCAGTGCTCTTAGTGTCTATAAGAGTACTGTGAGAGTGCATTTTGAGCAATAATATCCTTTGATGAGAATCAGCATAATCATACCTCTGTTCAACAAATAATTGATCATGATATAGAACTGACTTACAATGATAATGACATAATGAGAAGTTACAGAGGTTTATATCAGTTAAATTTTATTTTTTATTTTTTAAAAGACATTTACTTATTCATACAAAAACGGGGTGTAGGCCAGAGGTTCAGGGGGTGAGAGGATTCACCAGAGACAGAGTAGGGAACAGAACAGGCAGATACACTGAGATACACTGATGAGGGAGCAACAGGTGAGACAGGAGAGGTCTGCTGCACCATGTGGGCTAGCACCCTGGCCAGGGACTGAATTGATGCTGCAGTGGTTGGCAGTAGCTTGATAACACAGAAACTTTAACCCCTGCCCCACCAGAGAAGCCCCTATATCAGTTAAATTTTAAAAGAGAAACTATAAATAAATCATGTCATGAAAAATGAAAGGTTTAGAGTTCAGATATTCTAGCTGTAAATAAAATAAATACATTATTTAGGATCTCCAGTGTGTTAAATAGTGTCCTCCCAAAATTCACGAACAACTGGAACCTCAAAATGTGATCTTTATTTAGAAAGAAGGTCTTTGCCAATAAAATCAAAATAATGATCAAGATAAGATCAGCTTATTCAATGTTTGATGCCATATATGACCCCTCCAGCATTTGCTCCCTTCCCCTCAAATGAGCTGCATCCTAGGGAGATAAGGGAGAGCACTCAGAACTGGATTACATTTAAATCCAAATGATGCAGAAATTATTGTATTTGCTTCAGTTTATCTTAAGTTATAAGACATTGCTTTCTGCCATCAGTTGGAAACAGGAGCTAGAAGGAGAAATTAAATTTAATTATAGGGAAACAAAATGAGTTGCCATCTTTTGTAACAGGGCTTTATGTCTGTAAAATTTATAACTACTAGGGCTCCCACATCACTCCTGCCAGATGAAGGTATCAAAAAACATTATTCCTTGAATTATTACAACATTCTGCTTTGGTACAGACAAAAAAGGCACAAAAAAGCTAAAACTGAGGCACAAAATTTTGCCTAAATAATATGTAATAGTATCACATGAGTTATATATCGGGTTATGGGTATTGAAGAAAACTTAATTTTTTGCTTCTTGTATATAATCAAGTGATAGGTCCATTAAATTTTTATTACTGCTCTTACAACAATGGCTAGAAAGACCATCAAGTATAATCTGTATAGTTTAAGAATGTCAAATATGATTCAATTTGTATTCTAAGAATGTAGAAGTGGAATCATTCAAACACAAGTCAATTAAATGCTTTTGAAATTACTTGGACAAAGGATCAGTTTTTACCCCAGAATGTTGTATCAGGGAAGAAAGTGCTTTTAAAAATCCATTACATTATTCCAGCTGAGGGATGTGAGTGAAAGGCTGTGATGATTTAATTCTTCTTAAAAATTCTAACTCTGTTAAGAAAAAAATATTAATGTACTGCGTTAGTACCAAATATTGTTAGATTCAAACAATTTGAGATCACCGCTACAGCCTGAGTTTGATCCCCAGCCAGGGAGCTAACCCACATATGGTGCAGCGGAACTGGCCTGTCTTGACCACTGCTCCCCTTAGCAGTATATTCCAGTAAATCTGCCTGTTCTGCTCCCCACACTCTGTCTCTGGTGAATCGTATTACCCTCCCTACCCCCCACACCTCTGGCTTACACCACAGTTCTTCTACACAAAAATAAATAAAATAACATATTTTTTTTAAAAGACACTTAATAGTAGTATCTCTTGGCAATTGGATAAAATGTTGACTTAGAAGATGAAAAAGTGAACTTTTCACATCTATCCCTTTTGAAAGTTTAAGCCCTTAAGTCCTTGAATTCATGAGCTCAAAATCACTTAATGCTTGTGGCACTTATGCCTCCTAGTTTGCATTTCCTTGCAATATGATCTGCTCTTCTTCTTATGCCAAAACCCTTGTTCAGGCTTCTTTTAAATTTGAGAAGAAAGATTCTGATTATTTTATGTATCTTGAAAATGATTATATTAAGGGGGAAGCAGTATACCTATTTAGAGAAATTCTGAAATGCATTTTGTTTTTATGTTGCATGTCCAGTGGTTTCTCATTCAAGCTATTTCACACTAATAATGGCAGCTAACATTTATTGAGCCCTGACCAAGTGCTTTACGAATACTCACTCATTGAATACTCACAACACCTCTCTAAAGTAGTACTAATTTTATCCCCATTGCTGAGAGCTTGAGTAACTTGCCAAAGAGCTTAAATAACTTGCTGGAGAAAACAGAATCAGGTTTCAAATACTCCGTCAGACTCTAGCACTATCTTCTTAACCAGCCAATTCTTGTCATTCAAAATTTTAAAAGCATATTTTTCTGTGAATCAAAAGTAATAAATGAGTGAATTACTTTAATCTAGTTCATTGTAAATTTTTCAAAGTAAAATTGTAGCTGGCTAGTTTCAGTTCCACATACTATTTTATTATGAATTGCTTTCCCTTTTTTCTTGCTTTGTATTATGCCTAGGGAATTATTTTTACCTTTGGGAAGTGTGTATATAAGTTACAGAATCCATAATTCTGGTAGGAATGGAGACTCCTGGCTAAAGCAATAGCTCCTACTCTTCTGGGTTCCAAAAACCAATGATGATACAAAGATTGAGTGTTGACCAAAGGGCATCTGTTCACCAAGATGCCTCTCTCTATCAGAGTCGCCAGGGGAAACACAATACAATCAAGCACTGATGGGAACAACACTTTCCTCAGAGAAGAGACAGGGCAAGATCAACTCTAGTGGTGCCACAGTCAGCAGGTTGCTCTCAACAGCCAACACAGGACAAGTGACCTGCATACACCCCTCTTATGCTGCCACAAAAGAAGCTCATCCCTTCCTCTCAGGGACATGTAGTAGCAGGGCTGCAGGAGCCATCTGACTCATTACTTCAGCAGAACAAAAGAGCACACATTGAGTCTGAAACAGGGAAGGAAATTCCCACAGAAGGTGCAAAGTCCAGCGCAGACTGCAAATGTTCATTATCTCTTGAAAAGGAGTGAAAAAGAACTGTTTCAGATTCAAGGCTCATTCTTTTTTTTTAAAATATTTATTTATTTATGCATACAAGCTGGGGTACAGGCCAGAGGTGTGGGGTGGCGAGAGGGTTCGCCAGAGACAGAGTGGGGAGCAGCACAGGCAGATCGAGGGAAATACACTGGCGAGGGGAGCAGCGGGCAAGGCAGGAGAGATCTGCCGATCCATGTAGGAATCTCCCTGGCTGGGCATCGAACTCATGTCGCTGCTCCACAGCTCAGCGCTTAACTATTGACCACCAGGGAGGCCCTCAAGGCTCATTCTTAGTCAGAGGGAAGGGGGCTGAAGGATTGTGCATGAGACTTCCTTTCCCAATATTAGAAAAATAGTAGTGGAATGATCTCAAAACATATAGAACAATCCTATGCCAGGCAGAAGATTGGGATTGGAGGCATTAGAGAGGAAGATACGGTAGGAAGGGAGGAAGAAGATAAGAGAATATGATGGAAATGGGATATAACGTTAGAAATAGACCTCCATGGTGGCCTAAGGGTTAAGTTTCATCACTATCACCACCACAGCCTGAGTTTGATCCCTGGCCCGGGAGCTAACCCACAGACAGCCCAACAGACCTCTCCTGTCTGGCCCACTGCTCCACTTAGCAGTCAGTATATTTCAATAAATTTGCCTTTTCTGCTTCCCACTTTTTTTCTGGTGAATCCTCTCACCCTCCGAGCCTCTGGCCTATACCCCAGTTCTTCTATACACACACTCACACACACACACACACACACACACACACACACACACAGTAGAAATACTTGATCTCTATCCTAATTTAAAATACCTTAATTGAAGTATAAGTATGTTATTAATAATTTAAACCAAATACTTCTTTTTTAATGCTGGAAATGCTAAAAAATAATTCCATAAATGAACCAAAATATGTTATCATTCATTATAGCTGAACACATTAACTTGGTAGCAAATTGTGGGGAAAAAATATATCCATTCTAAGGAAGTTTCTAAATCATATTGCAAAGATATTAACAGATAGCATTATTAGTTTAAACTAAACTATTGTATTTACTATAGTAAGGAAAAATTTTTTCAGGGATTATAATTAAATAAATAGGGGCCTCCCTGGTGGTGCAAGGTGTTAAGTCCCAACCTATGAAGGTGTGAAGTCCCAACCCACTGCAGCATGAGTCCAATTCTGCCAGGGAAATTCCTATATGGTGCAGCAGACCTCTCCTGCCTCACCCGCAGCTCCCTTCAACAGCATATTTCAATCTGCCTGTTCTGCTCCCCACTCTGTCCCTGGTGAACCCTCTCACCGCCCAGCCCCCCTGCCCCACACCTCTGACACGCAGCCTATCTCTTGCGTGCATAAATAAATAAATCTTTAGTGTTTGTGTGTGTGTGTGTATACATATATATATAAATAAGTAACTTGCCAGTAGTTTAGGAAATAATTTTGTAACCGGCCTGATTCCAAAGTCCAGTAAAGGTGGTTCCCCCTGGAGGGGGTTTGCTGATGAGAATGAATAGCCCCAGGGAAAATGCTAAGTTTGTAGTTTGGGGTGGAGAGTCTGATGAGAAATAAAAGGCACTGAAGGAGAAGGGGAAAGCAATCTTGATGATGTAGGAATAGAGGAATCAACTGCAGAAAATGTAGCCGCCAAGATTGAGAGTTTGGAAACCAGACGCCAGAAGTTTTTGAGCCTCCAAGATATAGAGTTTTGGACTGAGCGTTTTTGGAATCTTTAGTGACTTTGGGACCAGCAACTTTGGAGGCTTTGCTAGTAGCTGAGCTAAGGAAACTGCTCCCAGTTTTGTTTTTACTGCAGCTGAAGGAAGAAGGCAGAGGCCCGAATTGGGCGTCTTCCTAAAATGCTTGAATGCAGTCTGATGGGCCGTCTGGCCACTGCAGTTGCTGTTTGCAGGGTTGTTGGCCTGGTGCTATGCTGGGACACCATGGCAGTTCCAGGAGCATCTCCGGTTGTGTTCTGTGTCGTCCTCGTGAGTTGGAACCTGGCCTACTCTCTGGCTGTTGCACGCGTCTGCAGAAGCAGGAAGTCGCCATTGTGAAAACGTGGCCTGTTGTTTGGAAGAGGGGCGCCACATCAGCAGTGGCGGGAAGACGACACCTTTGTTACTTTTCTGGGACTTAAAGGACTGGACATTGCTTTAAATAAGGTAAATGGCCATATGTCGACTTCAGTAATTCTTTGCTTTTCCCTGTTTGTTAAATAAATCCCATTGTTGTAGTTCCCTAAACCTGAGTAGTCTTACAAATGTGCGCACGGGTGCAGAACCAATATAGTAACCAGTAAGTAACTGGGGCACTGCCTTTGGCAATTTTGAAACCCCTTTTTCCCAGTATAAATTTGACATGTATATTACTTACTGGTAATCTCAGTTTACGTTGCATCACACTCTACATTAATGCTGCAGCCAAGATGTGCATGATGAGCCTCATTTTGTAGATGAGAAAAACAAATTTGCCCCCTATGGTGGCATATTGTTTGTACATTTCAAAGTTGACCTTCAAACCCAACCAATTTTGTACAATTTTGTTTCCATCAGACCTACCAGATATTTCCCAAACCAAAAGTCAGAGTGCACGATTAGACAGACAGTTCTTGTCATTTGACTTGAGAACGCTAATCAATAGGTCATGAACACTTTGATGCCCTATGCCAAAAGACAAGTCTTGAGTCCTAAGTTTATATATTAAAGTGAGCGAAACTTACCCTTCACTTTGTCTACTTATGACATCAAATTCTAACTGACACCAATGTTTAGGGAGCGTGCTTATTTCACTAAGATATTTTTATTTAATAAATTGGAAAGGGGAAGGATAACAAAGTCATTGTAAAATGTATATACCATTATCCAACCTTGAGATGAAATTTTCTGAGAAGCAATATAGCAAAGTGATTAAGAGCTTAGACTCTGGAGTTGGAATGCCTTAATGGAAACTCATCTCCACTGTATCTTAGTTGTGGGATCTTGGCCCAGATAATTATCCCTTTTGTGCTTCAATTTCTTCACCTGTAAAATGAAGATATGATTGGATCTGAGTCATAGAGCTGTTATGAGATTTCAGTTAATTAGAACATGTAAAGTTCAATACTTGTCCACTATTACTCATCTCCTAAATATCAGCTGAGTGCTTGCTTTGTACAGGGTATTGGGAATGCAGAAAACAAAAAAAGAGCCTACATTTATGGAACTTATTTTCTAATTAGGAAAAGACATCAGATAGAAAATATAAAATATTGAAAGGTAAATTGTATGATTTGTTTGATGGTGATAAATAGTTTATAGAAAAATAAAAGAAGAGAGAAGGAGTAGGAAGATAGAGAGTGTGGGGAGCACCAGGGAAGGGATTTTACAGTCCTAAATAAGATGACAACTCTAAATAAGGTTATCACTGAGAAGAGGAAAACTGAGCAAAGGCATAAAGGAAGTGAGAGCACAAACCTTGCAGATATTTGAGGGAAGAGCTAGCCTGGTAAAAGAAACAGCAAGTCACAGGCTGTAAGAAAAGGACATACATCGAGGGATCTGGGAATTACAAGAAGTCAGAATGATTAAAGTTGAGTGGAATGGGGACAATGAGAGGAGGTCATCAATAAAAGTGAAGGCTTTGAGATGATGATGTGTGTGTATATAAAGGTAGATTGTGAAAGACATGTTGGACACTATACAGTTTTGAATATTTTTCTCTGAGTGTGTTAGGAAGCCCCTGGAGCGTTTTGAGCAAAGAATGACATGATTTGACTTAATTTTTATCTGGGTCTCTTTAACTGCTTTGTTGAGAATGGAAACAGAGAGACCCGTTAAGAGGCTATTGTAATGCAAGTGAGAAAAAATGGTGTTTGAACCTCTCTGATAGTGGTGGAGAGGGAAAGAAGTGATTGCATTTTGGAGCTGTTTTGAAGCTACAGTCAACAGGACTTGGGAACCAAAAAGAGATTACTCAAGGCTTCTGGCCTGAGCAACTGGAATGAATAATTGAAGACTTTCAGAGGATAGGCAGAAGGTGACCAGGAAGTTAGTTCTGGAATATTAAGTTTTAGTTGCCAATTAGACTTTAGAGTGGTATTGTCAAGTAGACAGTTGTATGTAGTTAACTGTAGTTTGAGCAAAGGTCTAGGCTGGGAATATAAATTTGAGAAGACTAAACTTATAGATGGCATAAAGAACCCTGAGACTGGATGATTTCATAAAGGAGTGGGTTCATAAAGAGGAAAAAGGGACCCGGGTTTAGTTATGGTTCTTACAATTAAGAGTAGAAAATTGAAGAAGAACCAGCAAAAAATAAGTAGCCAACAGGTAAGAGGAAAACTGGGATGTATAGTTCTGCTGCCTCTGAGTTCATTGCTAATTTAGTATTACCCTTCTGTATGATTAATGTGTTGATAATATGAATATACAACTAATTCTAGACTCCATTTGATCTTTTCCCATCTGCTTTTAAGGACTCATGAAATTCTTCTCTAGTATGGCACAAAGACAAGGTGTGACAGAGTCCAATAGGAGATATTTAGTGCTCATAGATGAGTGAGGATGAAAGACCAATGAAAGAATTTGAATTTGCAACTCTCAGAACATCCCAAAGTAGAACTGCTATAGTTATAACATGCTAAAATAGAGTAGAGAGAATTGTAATTACAAATCAGAGAAACACTGGGCAATGTTGAAATTGTGGGTATATTCATAGAGATAAAAACTAAGAAATTCAGTGAAAAATTACAAAATGTTTAAATAATAAAATATACCTAGATTAAGGAAATATTTGGATGCATCACAACGTGTCTCATGTTTCTATACTTTACATCACTCTGAATTAGGAAGTTTGGGAGATGTTTTTACAGATTTTATTTCACTTATATTAACAAATGCCTTTTTGGTATGGAGAAATCCATAAACAAGTAAGGAAAATACATTATGAAAGACAGGAAATCTGAGTGCTTTTTACTAGTCCTGCGTTTATAGAACTAGTCAGTTATATTATTTTAGGAATACTTTCTAGTTACCTATGATTATTTTCATAAATAAATTTTCTCCACAGCTTTTCCATTTAAGCATTCCATTGAGCTCTTAAAAGAATGAGTTTTTTGATGTTTCAGGACAAAATGTTTCCTACTTGCTTGTAAAGGAAGACCTGGGAACCCACAATAACCTAATTGGCTACCTTTGAGAATCAAAACATTTCTCAACACTCCATTTCAATTATGTCAAAAACATGTCAAGAATTTCATTGATTTCACATTTTATTTTTATTTATCCTCTCATGACTTATTGAGGCTGATTTGCCCACAAGTAACTTGTACCCCTTGGGAGTATTGAACTTGTAGAGCCCTTGCTCCAGTTGTGTTCCCTCTTCCAAGTATTGTTTGTTTCACCCTAACTGTCCCAGGGCAGATCAACAAACTATGAGTCAGCAGAAACCACCAGGCTTTGGAATGGAAGTCTATTTTACCAGCTACCTAACAATCTTAAGAAGGAATCTCTTGGACTCCTTCTCTCCCTTTCAAGGAAGGGAACCATTTGAGTTCCTCCCTCCTTCCTCCCTCCCTCCCTCCTTCCCTTTAAAAGGGAGGAAATAGCTCCTAAATCACTGTACTCTCCTAATCCCCTACCTCCTCTTATCTGTCTCACTGGTAAAGGGCATCAATTCCATTTTCCCCTTTCTGAGAGAACAAACCAGTACCTCTTGCCAAGTTTTTTAAAACTCAGCATTAGAGAATTCAGTTATTTTATTCTCAAAACCAAATTATCTCTGTGTAACCCCAGCACTATTTGTAACCATCTAGAGCTAGAAAACATTTCAACTGATACTTCACACCATCCTGTTACTCATTCAAAATTTGCCAAGCTATTAAAATTCAAGACATTTTACTTACTACCCATCTTACTCTAATCCTTACTGTAACTGTGAACTGTGTTTTTGTAACCGGCTGAGTCCAAAGTCCAGTAAAGGTAGTGTCCCCTGGAGGGGGTTTGCTGATGAAAATGAATAGCCCCAGGGAAAAAGCTAAGTTTGCAGTTTGGGGTGGAGTTTCTGATAAGAAATAAAAAGGACTGAAGGAGAAGGGGAATTCAGTCACCATGATGTGGGAATGGAAGAGGCATTTTCCATGCTGAAGGAATAGAGGAATCAGTCACCATAATGGAAAAAAAAGAAGAAGCAGTCTCCATAACGGGGAAAAGAAGAAGCAGCTGCCATGCTGAAGGAATAGAGGAAGCAGTCGCCATGATGTAGGAATGAAAGAGGCAGTCGCCATGCTGAAGGAATAAGGGAAGCTGTCGCCATGATGTAGGACAAGAAGAAACGTTTTTGAATCTTCAGTGTCTTTGGGCCAGTGACTTTAGAGGATTTGCAAGTAGCTGAGCAAAGGAAACTGCTCCCAGTTTTGTCTTTACTGCAGCTGAAGGAAAAAGGCAGAGGCCCAAAGCAGGCGCCTTCCTAAAATGCATGAGTGCAGTCTGTTGGGCCATCTGGCTGCTGTAGTTGCTGTTTGCAGTGTTGTTGGCTTGGTGCTATGCTGGGGCACCACGACAGTTTGGGGAGCATCTCCAGTTGTGTTTTGTGTTGTCTTCGTGAGTTGGAACCTGGCCTACTCTCTGGCTGTTGAGCGTCTGCAGAAGCAGGAAGAAGCCGTTGTGGAATTGTGGCCTATAGTTTGGAAGAGGAGCTCCACGTCAGCAGTGGCAGGAAGACGCCACCTTTGTTACTTTTCTGGAATTTAAAGGACTGGATATTGCTTTAAGTAAGGTAAACGGCCATATGTTGACTTCAGTAATTCTTCGCTTTTCTCTGTTTGTTAAATAAATCCCATTGTTATTGTTCCCTAAGTCTGAGTAGTCTTGCAATTGTGCACTCAGGTGCGGAACCAAGATAGTGACCTGTAAGCAATTTGGGCATGCCTTTGGCCAAACTCTGAAGCCCCATTTGCCCACCATCATTTTGTTTTTGTTTAAGGAACTCCCGACTTTAATTTTTTCTGTGTGGTGAGTTTCTTGTAATAGTCACCAAAAGTTTGAAAATTTAAAAAGCTTTTCTGATAATTGTTACTGGTAATATTATTTAATGCATAATTTTAAGTATCTGATCTTTATAGAAAACTTCACCAAGCAAGCATAGAATCATAAAGTTCAGAACTAAAAAGAACGTTATAGACAATTCTCTTATTTTACAAATGAAAACTAAAACTCATAAAGGTTAAATAACTTGATCAGTATTATATAGCTAGTTAATTAGTAGTTTGGTCAGAGTCCTTATTCCTTCAAAGCATTAATAAATATTGAAGCTGACATGATTTGTGTAATTTTTCAGTATAGTCTGACTACTCCCACCTTCAATAAACTCCATTAAACTCTATCAGGGCAGGAACTGTCTGTTTTGTTCTCTGCTGCATTCTAAATGCTTAACACAGCCTATTATGTATAATAGGTATTTAATGAATGAATATCTGTTAAATAAAGGAAATAATGAATGGGAGGATGGATTTCATAAATATGTACGCAAATTCTACTATAATTTAAGACACCAGTGCTTGGTTTGGGAGAGACAAAGGTAAATAAGAGAATCCAGAAAAGAAGCAGACACAGAAATCAATGGCTACAGGATCCCTGAGGAATGATTCACTGTGGGAAATAATGTTTCTTCTTTTCCTGGATTTGGAAGACAGCCCTGGGGAATATGGGCTGAGAGCCTCAGCCCTGGAGCTTCATCAGTTCCTGTAAGATCCAAGACATAGATTTCCGCTTAAGACGTTGCCCACCATTTCTCCTTATACAATCACTTATTGCATTTCTAGTCTCTTTAATTCTAGAAGAGAGCTTCAGAGTAAGTTAAAAATACACCAATGTGTCCACAATTTCAGCGGAATTAATGACTCACAGTTCAAATCACATGAAGAGCAATGACTATAAGTATCTGTGAACTTATTGTTTCCAGAATAATTTAAGGCACTAGACTGTGGGTTCAGCAAAGACACTGGTGGAATCTTTTCCATATGTGGTTCACCATCACATGTAGAACTGATTTCCCCAGTATTCTTAGGATACTTTTAATGTTGCCTTGTGATAATATAGCAGTAGAGAGCTTATGTAATTGCCAGACTGAATATTTTTTTTCCATTGAGAATGGCACTACAGGAGATGAAATTCCTTCTCTCTGTCCTCACATTCAAATTTACAGTTATGGGAAGTCAGAAACCATGAAGAAGGAAGAGCTCTCAGCTCATATTAACCACTCAACAAATTATTACCAGAGTCTTTTTTCCTAACCATTCATGAGAAAATCATAAGTGCCACTAAAGAAGGGTGAACTCTCTCCCCAGTGACACCAATTTTACCCTTCCATCAGATCTGCCTTCTCTCATTCAAGAGGGTGATTAGGCTGGGAACTGCACGTGATAGCTGGCCTTGAGGGGAAGATATAACTGCTGGATTTAATATACTAGAAATATAAAGTAGGTTTATATAGAATTATTTCACACAGTCCCTGACACTTCCTGAGACCACATATTTCCTATGTGTTACAGGGCAGCCCCGATATAGATGGGGTGCCTGTCTGTGGGTTCTCACCTGTGCGCTTAAAAGGGACTTGTAAGACTCAACTGCAGAAACACAGTAAAATTAATAAAAGGGTTTATTTACAAAAGGGAAGGGGGAAAAAAGATAAAGAATAAATTGGTGAATGCGTCCTACCAGTTCCGCTGAGCTGAAAGCTTAATGGCACACTCGAAAAACTGGCAATCCACAACCACGAGCAATCGCCCCCCACCCCCTCCCGCTCCAAGCTCACAGGTCTGGTTTTTAAATCCCAAAACCATTTCTTAACTCCACCCTCAGTTCTCAGCATCCTTCCTTTGGTGATGATGGCATTCTGGGATTCATAGTCCTAGGTGTCTTGGATCTTTCTGGCTTGAGGTGGGGGTGGGGTCCTGGGACACTCCCCTTTCCTGAGGACCACCCTCTTACATAAGGACATTAAGCAGTGGGCAGTAGCTATAAGCCGACAGTGATCCATAACTCAATTAGATAATACAAGGCTCTTGCATAAAATAACTGAGACTGCTGGTTAAATAATGAAAACAGATAAACTAAGAGTAAAAAATAATATCCTAAATCTTAGAGAATGCAGGAAATATGTAACAGATACTCAACACAAAAACCTTTTGTTTTTAACAAAAAAGAATGTTTTTTATTGAAGTATTGTTGGTTTATAACTCTGTATAGGATTCAGAGTCTTAGGCTCATACCTTCTCAGATGCAAGTCATCATACCCCACCCACCATCAAGTCACCCATAGTCCTCCACCATAGTCCATTGTGCACCCCCCAGTATGTTTTCCACTTTGCTCTTACCCATCTTGTAGTCTCACTTCCACAGTCAGATTTCTAGGCTTTGTTATTGATTTTATTTTGTTTGACCCTTTGTTTCATTTCTCTATATTTCATATGTGGGTGAAACCATCCTGTATTTTTCTTTCTTTCTGGCTTATTTTGCTGAGCATTACCCCTCCATTTCTGTCTGTGTTGTTGCAAATGGAAGAATTTATCATCTGTTGTTGTTGAATAGTACTTCATTGTGTGAGTGTGTGTGTGTGTATATACATACAATCCACATTTTTCTAATAAACTCCTCTATCTTTGATACTTACATTGTTTCCATAACTTGGCTATTATAAAAAGTGCTGCAATGAACATCAGACTGCATCTATCCCCTAGATTAAGAATGAATGTTACGCATTTTGGGGTAGATATTTAGATGTGGAGTTGTTATATCATATGGTAGATTTATTATTAATATGTTGTGAAATCTCCATACTCTTTTCCATAGGGACTAGACCAGTCTACATTCCCAAAAGCAGAGTACAAGTGTTTATTTTTCTCTATATCTTCCTAGCACTTGTTTCTGGTCTTTTTCATATGGGCCATTTTTACTGGAATGAGGTGGTATCTCGTTGTGGTTTTGATTTGCATTTCCCTATTAATAAGTGACTTTGAACATTTTTTTTTTGCATGATACTGGCCATCTGTGTGTCATTTTTAGAGAAGTGTCTATTTAGCTCTTCTGCCCGATTTCAATTGGGTCACTTTGTTTTCTTTTGTTGAGTTGTATGAATTCTCTTTATACTTTGGATATCAACACTTTGTCAGGTGTATGAAGTGCAAATATTTTCTCCCATTCTCATTTTGTTTTACTGGTAGTTTATTTTGCTGCACAGTTTGATACAGTACCATTTATTTACATTTACTTTTGTTTTCCTTGTTGTAGGAGACGCGTCCATAAAGATCACTGGAGTCAATGTTGTGTTTGGCTATGTTTTATGGAAAGTAATTTATAATTTTGGGTCTTCCATTCATGTCTTTAATCAGTCTTTAGCTAAATTTTGTGTAAGGTATAAGATGGTGATCCAGTTTCATTCTTTTGCATGTGTTTGTACACTTTTCCCAACACTATTCATTGAAAGGACTCTCCTTCATACATTAACTGTCCATAGATGTATGGGGTTATTTCTGGGCTCTCAAATCTGCTTTTGTTGTAGTACCACACTATTTTGATTACTTTGCTATAGCTTTATAGTATAGTTTGAAATCTTGTTTTGTGAATCTACCACTCTTTTTTGTCAGGATTGTTTAGGCTATTGAGTTTTTTTTTTTGTGTGGTTCCATACTAATTTCAGTATTGTTTGCTCTATTTATTTGAAGAATGCCACTGGAAACTTGATAGGGATTGCATTGAATCTATATATTATTTTGGATAAGGTGATCATTTCACCAATATTAATTTTTCCATTCCCTAAGCAGGGAACATCTTTGCTTTTTTTTTTAATCACTTTCTATTTCTTTTAGCAATGTCTTCTAGTTTTCATTGTATAGGTCCTTTACCTCACCTCTGTCAAATTTACTCCTAGATATTTAATTTGTTTTGTTGTGATTGTCAGTGGGATTATTTTCTTGATCTCTTCTAACTCATTGTTTGCATATGGAAACACAGCTGGATATTTGCAAATTTATTTTGTAATCTGCTACTTTACAATATTGATTTTTTTCTTTGATTTCTTCATTTATCCAATGATTTCTCAGTAATGTGTTGGTCAGTCTCCATATTTTAGAGGTTTTGTGTAATAGAAAATAAATTTTAAAACTTCTAAGTTAAAGAAAGTCTGTGACAGTCTCAAGAAAAAAAAGAGGGGGTATTTATGGTATGTGATCTGCAGTTTGGTTGATAGAAACAGAAAATGAGTAAGATTTTGAAACTGAATGTATACAGATGCTAAATCAACAGTGTTTTAAAACTTCTAGCAATAATAAAGCAGAAACAGTATAAGGAATAACAGAAGTAGCTTATTTGCTTAACTACATGGAATGTGAAATTATATCTGTGAATTAGGATTAATAAGGTAGGACTGTTCATAGACTTCATTGAAACCATTTGTATATAGTCATATGTACATTCATTTTGGATATCATAATTAATACATAGTCATATTAATAGAAAAGTGGACCATATTAATGGCTATTGCTACAAAAGAATGCTTAATTGGCAGTATCAGTGGAACTATAAATTACACAAGCTGACATTGGTTTGGTTCCAGAACCTGATTATCGATGACTGTCATGAAAATGGTAACAATTCACCATCAAATCATAGTTACTCATCAGAGAGTCTAGGCATTTAACAAACATTTATGAACTTCATTAATATTTCCACAAACACAAAAATTGAAGTTACTTTGCTAGTGAATCATTTAATTCATTATGATTCCTCAAACTTTACAACAGTGGAAACCAAACTGCAGCTGTGGCAAATATTTCTTACTTATAGAGTTTCAACATATTTATTGGTTGAGTGTCCTGACAGCATATGAAGAAAATGAAATTACCAGTGAAATACGTCTTTCTTCAAAAACAGTTGGAAGCTCTAGAGATTCATATATTTGCAAGCATTCAAGATGTTTAAAAGATAGAGTAAGGAAAAATAATCCAATAAACCTATCTTTACTAAGAACCAGGTAACAACTAAAGCTTAATAACACCCACTTGCAAATTACCATAAAGACTTATACCAGCTAGTTTTTATGTCTAGCTCAATACCACCATTTATTTTAAAACATAGAAGCAGCACCCTGAAAACAATGAGAAGAAAGTAAAAGTGCTGAGATAGCAAGGGCAAACTGAGGGGTGGCTGTGGGGATAGAGGAGCAGCCTTGTTCCACACTCCACTAGTCTTTTCTTTTTTCTTTTTTTTCTTATTCAAAAGCAGGATTGTTCTACCATCTCCTCCTAAAGTTTGAATGACAAGCTGTTGCTACAGTTATAATATTTCAATTCATGGATAGTAATTATTCTCATTATAGTACTCAGTGTACCTTATCTCATAAAAATTTTTATTTTATGTTTGAACAAAATACTACCAGATTTTATGGGAAGCAGTTATTTCATGCTGCAGAAGCCACAGCACGTTTTATGAAGAAGATTATATTTCAAGAGCATTGAAGTAGGAAGAATTTGGACATACAGAATTGGGGAGTTATTCCAGGCAGAGGAGACATCAGCAAATGAGTCCAAGGAGCAAGAAGCAAACCAGTTTAATTTGAACCTAAAATGTGAGAGAGGGTCATGTTGATAACAAGAATGAGGGTCTTGAATGATGGAAAAAGAAATTCAGTAGGCAATGAAGTCTAATCAGAGGCAGAGAATTAAGTTTCAACTTTGCAATGAACTCTCACAATAACTCAGTGAGTTAGAGATTAATAATGTCCATTTTTATATAAGAGGAAATCGAGACCCAGACTAGTTAATAACTTGTAGACATCACATAACGAGGTAAGAAAAAGACAGACAAGGCTAGAAATTATGACTCCACAGCATATGCTTTTTCTACTCTATTATATTTATTGTCCCTTGCTGCATTGTTGCCTTTGATTTAGTAGCTTTTTCCTCTTTGGAGATTGTCAGCATTTTGCCATACTGGCTTCATTTTTGTTTTCTGTATACCTTGTGCTTGGCATATAGTATGTGATCAATAAATGTTATTTGAGTGAAAGAATAAGTATCTAGCAATCCTTTTTTATGCCATATGAAAGACACCAAGAAAGAGTCCAAAGTTGGAGATAGATCGATGTAGGTGTCACTGAGAGGCCATTGGTGAAGTATTAGATAGGTGGCTTGAAAGGTATTTATAATCAATTTTAAGAATTTTTAATGAATACGGTGATTCGGGATTGATCATAGGAATACTTTTTCTTTCCTATTGAAAGACCTGTTGAATGATAGCTCTCAAGGACAAAGCTATCAAGGATGACTGTCCCCATGGAGCTGTGATGGGCATGTTAGGACACACCTTCTTTTGAAAGTAGATGCTCAGAATAATAAGCATATACTAAAACTTTCTTTTCTCCTTTCACCAGTGTTGTTCTCTGAGATACTCTTCACAAGTAGCACCCAGCAATTTTTGAAAATTACACATGAGAATATTCTGGAAGATAAAAGAAACACAATTCAAAATTTCCCTAAATGGAATGTGCCATGAACTTTTGACCTCTGGGTAACCATTTGGAGCTTATAATTTGAAAATAAATTAATTGGAGACTTTGTTTTAAATAATGGAAGTGTAGCAAAGGCCAACAGTTTTTTAGAAAAGCATGAACAAGGGCCTCCCTGGTGGCACAGCAGTTGAGCGCTGCCCTGTGGAGCTGTCAGCAGCGCACGATGCGAGTTCGAGTTCGACACCCAGCCAGGGAGGATCCATATGGTGCGGCAGACCTCTCCTGCCTCGCCTGCTGCTCCCCTCAGCAGTGTATTTCTGATCTGCCTCTTCTGCTTCCCGCTCTGTCTCTGGTGAACCCTCTCGCTGCCCCACGCCTCTGGCCTATACCCCAGCTTGTATGTAAAAATAAATATTAAAAAAAAAAAAAGAAAAGCATGAACAAGGTCCTAACAACCTTGTCTCTCCAATGATTGTGATTCTCCAAAATCAGGGAGCTGAGACAGCTGAATGGGAAAGACACCTAGCATCTAGCACCAATTATCAGGGATTAGTAGACACTTTATTTGTTCTCACTATTTGTTTGATTGATTTAAATTGCATGCTGTTTTCTCACTATAGACACGAGAAATAATAGCATAAGCAATTTAAATTCTCAAGCACTGAATTACAGTGTAAAAAGAAAAACTTTGTCTATAGCTTGCTGCAATTAGCCCCACCAGTTCCCCATCTAGGTTAGTCAATATAGATGGTATTTGAAAATGATAAGCCTGAAAATACAAACGGAGCAAATGAATTTACAAAATCAAAGCACATCAAACAATGGGGACTCAAATGCTCACAGAAGAAGTACTATTTAAATTTATTATATTATACTGAAACAATTTTAAGGTATTCATTATGTATATGACACAGTGATATGCTTCATGGGAATAACCATGAAGACACATTTTGGGGTCTGGAGCAGATGATAGAAACATAAATATACGTAAAAGATACATAGAGATAAAGAACATTCTAGAAAAACAAAGAAATTACTTAAATCCATTCATCAGTTCACTAAGGTTGAATAAACATGGTTTTTATTAAGAAGGTTCATTTAAGTGGACCTTTGTAGATATGGAATTCATTACAAGAAAAACAGGAAACTACAATATGAAGGAATCAAATAAGGACTCAGAAATAAGATAATATATATAGGATATATGGGTTACCTGTGATCAATATAGTGAAAAATATACTTAGCAAAGTAAATTGGAATGAAACTATAGAGTGCTTGGAATTCAATGCCAAAAAAAAATTTGCAATTTATTCTCTAGTCCAACACATTCCAATAGAACTTTCTGTGATGATAAGAATGGTCTATATCTGCATTATTCAACTTGGTGGCCTCTTAGCTACACATGACTATTTAGTACTTGAAGTGTGGTGAATTCAACTGAGAAATTGAACTTTCTTTTTTTGTATTAAACTTGTTAATAATTAATGTATTAAATTTAAATAACCATATATGGCTAGTGGTAGACAAAGGTAGTCATCAAACTTTTTACAAAAGACTGACCTGGAGAAATGATATATAGTACTAGTTTTCTTTTGTACAATCTAAAATGATGATTTACTTGAGGAAGAGGACTCTTTAAATTAATCATTGCTCATGTCTTTCCACTAGATCTTTCGTTTTATGATTTCATCTAGTTAGAAAAAAAACAGAGCAAATGTTAATAATTGTACTGCAGACACACAATTAGTAGAGGAAACGTGGCTAAATGGAATAGATTAAAAAAAAACAGAAGCAGATGGTAAATTCTCATAAGTTTAAAAAAATTCTAGCATACTAACACGAGTGTCTTGTGACTATTGAGAAATAGCACATTTCATTCCTTGGATGGAAAGATTATATCTTACTCATCCTAAGCTGATTAACGTATGTATTACTAATAGATTGTTCATGAGACATGTAATAAAAATATAAAAATAAGTAATGTAGATGCTCAAAAGGGCATGTTGGTTCTGACACATATACGTGATTTAGAAATTTTAGAGCTCTAGGCTCACAGAATTACTGTTTATCAATAATGACAAAAAAAAGAATAAAAACTCAAACGTGTTGTTTGTATTCCACAGAAATATTTTAAAATTAAATTGATGTCATATGCTGATTTTTCTCTGGGGCTTATGCGATACTCAAAAAGGCTTTTACTTCAAAGCATATGTCAGAATATTTCTTTAAATTAAACTGAAAATGATTTTGTATATATTTTAGCTAGAGTTTTAAAATTTGGAGTTCAAGTTGTTTTATTGTAGTCAGTCAAGTTAAGTTGACTGATTAAGATTAGATTAATGCAATTATAGATTTGATAGATAAAATATTTACGTAATTGAATGGATATTAAATTCCTAAAAATTGAGTTCCATCGAAGTTTGCGAAACAAGTGGAAATAAGTCTCTTGTCCAAGAGGTTAACTTGCAAGACATGTAAGTTAATCTAACATATAAGTTATTTGTGGGCTCAGGTGGCTATCATAAAATGAAAGTTGGGGTAACAGAAATGTGGTCTACATGCGGTAAGGGGAGCCCACGCTGGGGCAGCGCCCTTCAGCGGAAGCCAAAATTCCATTCTCTGTGTCTGTGTACTTTTGTACTTGTGGCCAATTAGTTAATTGTCTCCTAGTATCCTCGGCCAAAAAGTGTGCTGTCATCCTTGATGTTTTCTCTTTCTCTCATATATCACATCCAATCTGTCAAGAAATCCTACGTGTTCGATCTTTAAAATATATCCAGCATCTTGCCAGTTCTCATAGCCTGTACTACCACCACCTCTCTTCAAAACCACATTGCTTCCCACCTCTTACCTCTCTTAAACCTCTTCAACAGACAGTTAATCCTGTAAAAAAGGAAATTCAGAACAAGTTAGTTTTGGCTCAAAACACTTTAATAATTTCCTGCTTCAGAGTAAACGTTCAAGGATTCACCTCTGTTTCCAAGATCCTGAGCAATTTGACTGCATTGATCTCGAACTTCTCCTTCAGTCTGCTCCAGCCACATTGCCTCCTTGCTATTGCCAAAACAGGTCGGGCATCTCTCCTCCTGGGACAAGTGAACTGACTCCCCCCCCAGATATTGGCAGGGCTAACTCACTAATCTTCCCATGTCTTTGCTGAAACATCACTTTCTCCACGACATCTTCCTTCAGCACTCTGTTTAAAACTGTAACAACATTCTTATTATCTTCTCCTTTTTCCTTCTCCATGGCATTTATCACCTAACAACCTATACTTATTTATGATACACATTGTTTATTTTCTCCCCCCTTCCTAGATTGATGTTCCGTGTGTGTGTGTGTGTGTGTGTGTGTGTGTGTATTTCACCTATGTGCTTGGTAGCACAGCATTGCCAACAATATCTGGCACATAGTAGGCACTCAAGAAATATTTGATTGAATGAATTATCAAAAAATTATCATATTTTCATTGTAAACTGTGTAACCTAAAAATGTGTTTATAAACCACATATTTCTAGACATTATTCTAAGTCCCTAAAGATACTCCCATGTAATAAATCAGGAATCTCTATAAATGGCATTAACACTTTCAAGTCAACGTGGTGTAATTTTATAAGACTTAGATATGTCTGTTTTTAAAAATATGGAAAGTTTGCTATTCCTTGTCAGGGTATCTCTCTAAATATTTTTGACTGCATCCTAAGTATTTTATAGATACAGATACATAGTTCATTCATGTGTATCTATTTTAGGCCAAGCATTTGCCCAAAGCACTGGAAAAGTAAAGATTTCTAGGACATACTCCCATTCTAATAAAAAACTCAGACCCCCCCACAGTGAGAGAGTCTGCACTATAAATAAATGATTATAATACTGCCTAGTGTTTATTACAAACAGCATAGTGCTCATAACATCAATTTGCAAGCACTATCCCCAGAACCCTGCTTAAGGTCTCTTTGTGTCATTTCACTCCTTTCTGGGGAACAACTGTCCTGGCTTCTAACAGCATAGATCAGTTTTGCTAGTTTTTGCACTTTATAGAAATGAAATTATATAGTCTGAATCTTTTTTGTCTGGTATTACTCAATATGTTATTTCTGAGACCCATTTATATTGTTACTTGCAGCTATATTGTTGACTTTCATGGCTTATCGTATTCCATTTAGTGAATATAACACAATCCATGGATTCTACTGTTTGTGAATATGAAGGGAGTTTCCGGTTTGGAGCTATTTAGAATAGCGCTTTTATAAAGATCCTAACACATGTCTTTTGGTAAACACAAAAAATACATAAGCAGTTTTAATAGTGATTACCAACTAGTTTTCCAAAATGATTGTGCAAATTTGCATTATCCCAATAGTGTGAGTTCTGATTACTCACAGCTTTATTAACATTGGAATTGACTGTAGTTTTTCAATGTAACCATTCTCATGGGTATACAGTGGTATCATTTTATTTAATTTGCATTTTTTCTGATGACTAATGAAATTATTACCTTTCCCACATCTATTGACCATCTGAGTTTGGATTTGGAGACCCTGTTTTGTGAAGTGGCTGTCCAAGTCTTTGGTTTGTTATTCTCTTAGGTTGTTGTTTTGTTATTGATTTGTATGAGAGACACACACAGAGAGAGAGAGAGAGACAGAGATGTGTGGAGAGGGAAGACAGGCATGTCTGGGTGTATCCACTAGATATGTTTATCGAGTTTTTTCATTGGATAGATGTATTTCAAATATTTTCTCCCACTCAAAAGAGAATCATCTTAGTCTCTCTTTTCTTAAATTGTATTATTATTGAGGTGACAGTGATTTACAACACTGTATATGACTTAGGGGTATAAATTCACACTGTTTGCCACCAAAGCACTAATAATCTTTGATCATAGCCCACTGAGTCCCTTCTCCCTTTTGCACTCCCACTCCCATGCTCTCCCTTTAGTAGCCTCCATTCTAAAATCAGATTTCTAGGGTTTGTTTGGTCTTGATTTTGTCTGTCCCTTTGGTTTGTTTCTTTATATTCCACATATGAGTGAAATCACCCTCCTTTTCTTTTTCTTAGTGGTGTTTTGTGAGGAACAGGAGTTCTTATACTTAATGTACTCCAATTTAAAATTTATCCTCTTATTACAAGCAACTTTAATGAAATATTTAAGAAATCTTTACTTCTTGGTCACACACAATTTCTCCTATGTTTTCTTCTAAAAGTTTTATGGTTTTACCATCTGTATGTGTATGGATTTCCTTCTGAAATTCATCTACAATTGATTTTTGTGTAGCTATTTTTTTTACTTTTTATTTTATTTTATTTTTTTATATAATAGATATTTATTTTTGTTATTCGTATCTTTTACATTATTATGTATTCCCCATAAGTTACCCACCACCTGGTCACCCGTGGAGCCATCACCATAGTCCTCCGTGCTCCCCTCCTCCCCCCTCTTGAGCCCTCCCCCTCCCCTCCTTCCCTGCTGAATGTTGCTTTCTTATTTGGCTCCCCTATATTCCTGTTATAAGTGAAACCATTCGATATTTTTCTTTTTCTTTTTTTTTAATTGTTATTTATGTCTTTTACATTTTGTATTCCCCTTGGGCAGCCCACCACCAATTCACCCGTGATCCATCTCCATGGTCCCCTGTATTCTCCTCTCTTCCATTTTGTGTGTGTAGCTATTTCAATCAATTTTTCCTTGGTGATCTGAGACTTGGTTTCATTGTCTTCTTATCTAAAAATGGAAATCAATGCCTACTATTTATTTCACTTGGGTGAATCATATGAGACCATGAGATAAAGTTTGTGTAAGACACTGAGCTGGGCACTTGTGGTAAGACTTTATGCAAAAATAAATTCCTTCCCAAAAGTGCTGTTAGCCTATTAAAGAACACACACAGTTTTGCAAATAACTGTTCTAAAAGGCAGGATCTGACAAACACTATAATAGAGTCATAAACAGAAGCACAATTGTGGGAGAGCAACAAAAGAATAAATAATGAGAAAAAAGGAACTATGAAAAAAGACTCAAGTTAAAAGGAAAATGACAGAAAGGACATAGCAAGGTACATGAGAATTGTTTTGACGGATATTTTAATGTGCAATTTTAATAAATAAGAATAGAAATTATAATTCCTTTAAGAGAGTGTAATACAGCTGGAACCCTCATTCACTCAAAATATTGCTTATGGCACTAAAATTGGATTAGACCTTTCTGAAAATTGGGTAAGTCAAGAATCACAAAATGCATTTTCCATTTTAACCAGTAATATTACTTTTGGAAATTGTTCTAAAGAATAATTAAAAATGTGGAAAAATATTCATAGCTCCTCATACAAGAATCACTTGTAGGAGCATAACAGTAAAAGCAAACAAAATGTGCAGTCATAGTTCAAAATGGCTCAGTTGCTTATGTCAAAGCTTCTCAATGAACTCTTGCTAAGTCATTCTAAAAGATGGCTATATAAAACACTGAAATGTGTGAAATTACAGTTGTGACAATGTTTCTGAAAATTTATGTGGCTAGGGGAAAAGCTGTAAGGGAAAACAGCTATAAATGAAGTTTTTTAAGGGTGGTGAAGAAAAGCTGAAGGAATATCTATTTTTGAAATTTTCTAAGTGCTTTTTTATCATACACATATTTATATGAGTCATGTACCTTTGTGTCCCACCATAACAACCCTCCTCCACAAATCCACATCTATCCTATTATTAAAATATATGATTACATTAATCTGTGCTTGATTATTATAAGCCCATCTCTCTATACTAAAATGTTAACCCCTTCAACCTTGTTCTTTGTATTCCCATATCTAATCATGGTTCTGGAATATAAAAGATTATTTTATATTAGCTAAATAAATGAATGTATTTATGAATAGATAGGATTTTCCAAGTCTTAGTTATTCTCAGTATATAAATTATTTAACTTGAAAACTTTCCTAATCCTTTAGACACTATGGGAAAGATTTACATCTCTCACCTATAGCCTAAGATCCAGAATGAGCGCTAAGATCCAGAACCCAACTGTCTGACAGAGCAAAAGGAAATTCCACTTTGGTGGAAGGATGTGTTACTAATTATTTCAGGCTGCTTTCATGCCAGATATCATACACAATGGGTATATTTCACAATGGTTTTTTTTTTTTAAAAAGGAAAAGTTTCAGAAAGACCTTCTAAAAATAAAAAATAAATAAGGAGCATACTTATCAGGACAATATGCATATATATGGAAGGTCTTAAATATGTAATTTTTTTTCAGTGTAAACAATATATTTGCAAATGGCCCAGCATATAAAAAGGCTGGATTTTCAATTAGTGGGGGAAATAGAATAATTAGGAGGGAACTATTGGGTTTTGTTTGTTTGGTTTTTTTTGCTGAATGGAAAAATTCCAGTGCTCAAGAATTCAATAAGTAGGAATGCTGTGCATTATCTGTTCACCCTCTGAGCCTAGAAAAATATTTCAAACAGAAAAAGACCTTGGGCAATTAGAAAATCTATTATATAAACTTGTTATACATGTTTTGTTGCTGCTGTGCTTGTGATTTAAATAACACATTTACTCTTAAATACAAAATAATAACTGCTGGAGAAAAATGAAAGGAAGGAAAGAAAAAGAAAAGGAGGAATGGAAGGACCCATAGAAAATTCTGAAAGATACAAAGAAAAAGTAGTGGCAGGAGATCAAAAACTTGGAAAGCATTATAAGAATGATGTTCTCAGGGATAAGGCTACATGAGGTTTCACAGCTAGATTGATATTAACTGTTAGTATATCCTTGAAATTAGGCAGAGTGTCAGTTATATTAGAAGAATAATGCATCTCTCTCAGATTGGTTCAAGAATTAAATATGACAGACATAAATATGCAATATATTTTGTGCAAAGGGCTTATCACAATGCCTACCAGTGCCTATGGATGATTTCATTTGGCTCCTCTACTGGGGCAGGAAACTGACACACATGAGAAATAGTTTGTGCCTTTTTACTTATTTTTTTATGGTTAAAATTTACTAGAATTTTTTACAGTTAAAAAAAATAGATGGCATACATAAATAGTTAGGAGTGGATGAGACTATGAGCATAGACTCAAACCATGTCTGGAATTTGGGAAGTGCTCTCCTGGATACAGAGCCCTTCAGCAATCTAGGTGTGGATGGGGCAAATGATCCCTACTCTTAGACATTTGATTATTAGGAACAGAGCAGGCTCAAGCATTTGCTGACACACAGCCTGTATATGAGAGTATGCCCTTTTTAAAGATTACCCAGAGACATAGTCTCTCAATAAGAGTCTCCTCCTTAAGGATATGTGTACCCTTGGAAAGTTCTCATTATTGAGCTAATGTTATCGCCCTTCCTACTTCCTCTGCCACTTCCAGAAAATAATTTTGAACTCTCTGTCCCATTGCTTCAAATGAACATTCAAGCCTATTTGATTTTCACCTTCACATTTATCACTGTCTCATATGTTCTTGCTCTTCTTTGTGGAGGGGAGTGTTATTGTTTATCTTACCTTCATTTATCACTATTTGGTGTTGTTTATGTACTTTTTTGCTTACTGTCTACTGTACTTCTTACATACTCTCCCCAATAGATGTAAGTTCCTTAACAGAAAGGATCATTTTTTCTATAGTCACTGCTATATCTCAGAAGCTAGCACATTCTCCCAACATGAGAGCCGAAGAGAGTCTATCTGGCGACCCCAGTAATCACCTTGATTTGTTCAAGTTTGCAGGAATACATCCCTGAATAAACAAAGGGCAAAAAGCCATGAACACTTAATATATCTATCCTTAGAATTTCATCTCAGTTTTCTGATGGCAGGGATGTATTTGTCCTTTCTTTTTCCTCTCTTAAAAACCATCAGTCTGGCTTTTAAGTTTTATTTTTCCTTCAGGCCACCAATCCCTTTGCAAAAGTAATTATGAACATTTGCCTCTGATACAACTCGCATTACCCTGCACCACACCCCAAAGCACTGACTATCAGTGCATTAAGCTACCTGAAAACTTGCCATATCTTCAGTTACTCTGTTTTTCAGGCTATCTAGAATGCTTAGTGCAATGCAGTCTTTTTTTAACCATTCTTTTTCTACAAGCAAGTTGGCATCCTGGCCCAGCTACACTAAAGTACATTTAGAATTGTGTGTCCATTCAGGACACATTCTCTTCCTGGAGGGGAGAGAGAATGAGCTGTGGTCAGCCAGATTCCTGTCTGAAAGAGTGACCTTGAAAGGTCCAATAGAAAATGGCTTCATCATTGTGTCCCACAGAAAGGTGCTTCTCCTCAGCTGTGCCTGCGTACAACGTAAGAGTTCAGGTCACGGACCATGGTAAAATTCAAGCACTGTTGTATCACTACTGCTATGCTACAGCTACTGCTGTCAGCTGCTTTAAAATAAGGTCAAGAAATGTTAGAAGGTGGGACTGCAAATGATGCGGCATATTCTGAGGGCAGAAACCAATTTCTATGGAACTGAAACACCTGCCTAATTTAAGGCTACCATATGACACGTGGTTTCACAAGTGTTCAGAAAGGTTCATTTAGTTTACAAAACTCAATTAATTAATTCTTAAGTTCCCTCCCTAGGATAAAGCAAAACTGCAGCTATAGTTAATGCTTTAGTAGCAGTTGCTATGGGATAAGAAATAGAACCAAGAAAAGACCTGCAGAGATGAACTTGAAACAGACATTCAGACCTTGGTTTTTTTGAAGTCGTTGCAGAGTTGCTTCTATCCACGATGAGATCCCAGATGTCAGTGCCTCTGTCTCCCTTTCACAAACATACTCTCCCAAAGCATCAGGCCTTGTCCACAGTTAGAGATCATATTCTGAAGATGACCTAAACCATCTTTCAAATAGGCAATGAAAAGGTATCTTAATAGGGGAAATAATCGCTAAGATGAGGATGGCACACTTTTGTGATGGACTGCAAGAGGAAGACGCTTTGCCTGCATTGTTGCCATCATACTCACTCAGGATGCTGGGGTGGGGGTGGGGGGCGACGACCCATGGACTGCACACTCTTCAGACCTAATTAATGATGGCACCTATTCCACCTCCTAAGCATGTTTCCGATTTAAGTAGTCTCCAGCTCTCACCACTCACTTCTTTCCTTCACCCTCCCGTTCCTTTCTAAGGAGAAAATTAGTTGACTATTTACTAATCCTGTTAATGATTTCAGGTTCACTCTAAGAACTTCATCTGTAAGAACTTGTGACACTAACAGGGAAAAAGAATTGAAACAAGCTAGGTAAAGTTTTCCGACGAATAGGCATACTCAGGGTCTAAAAATTCTTTTCATGGGATGGATGCCACGCCATGAATTCCCTTTTCTCCTTGCTGCCAGTTCCCTTTTATGAAAGATTAGTAACCACCGTAGGAATAAATGACAATGTGATGACAATTAGGGTTCTTCCTGGTAGTTCTTTGGGTATGCAGAAGTGAGAGACAGAGAGAGAGAGAGAGAGAGAGAGAGAGAGAGAGAGAGAGAGAGAGTGTGTGTGTGTGTGTGTGTGTGTGTGTGTGTGTGTGTGTGTGTGTGTGTGTAAAAGAAGTTCCGGAGAAGCGAAAGGGTCACAGGTTCCCAGAGACCCCGCCTCTGTTCCTTTGGCCACCTGGCCCCGGCTCGCGGCGTCCCCGGGCGGCTAGCGCGGGGCGGTGGCGCTGCACCGAGGGGTGTGACTGCTAGCCCCTCGCGCGCGCCCGTCCCCACCCACGCACCCCGCGCCCGCCCGCGCAGCGTGACTGGCCTCCGCTGCAGCCTCCACTCGGGGAGGTGCAGAGCTCCGCGCGCTAAGCTGGAGAGGCAAGGCTGGCTGCCTGCGTCCGCCGCGCTGTCCTCCCTCCTCGGCTCCCTCCGCCCCTCCCCTGCGGCCGCGCTGCCTAGGAACCTGGGAAGACTCTGCTCGGAGCCGGCAGCTTAAGCGCGTGGAGCAGCACCAAGGCGGGGGCGGCGTGAGCGCCGAGGGGGCTGTGACCTCGGCGGGCAGAGCTGAGCGTGTGAGTGTCTGCGGGTGAGGGCAAGGCTGCACCCTTGCTCGGCGCGGACCCCGCCAGCCTCGGCTCGGCTCTCCGCAGCCAGGGAACCTCCTCGCCTGCGCCCCGGGGCACGCGCGGCACAGCCATGAACACCAGCGATGCCAAGGAATACCTGGCCCGGAGGGAAATCCCGCAGCTTTTCGAGGTAGGGGGCAGCTCTGGCAGAATGGCAGGAGGATCGGGGGAGGTCAATCCAGGCGCTCATAGAGAGGAAGCCGTGCCCGGTCCCGCCATGCAGACGGGGGGCACGGAAGTGAAGGGGCTTGCAGAAGATCCCTCGCCCACTCGGTCGGGGTAGCTTCCTTTCCCGAGGGTTGCCAGGGTCCGTGCCCTGTAGGTGGGCTCAGAAGCCCGCTTGTCGAAGATCAAGTTTCAGTCTTCCAGTGGGGTTCTGGCAGCAGACTGCCGGCAGACACCCCACAGATGCGGACACTCAGGGTGGGCTGCAGACTGGGGCCCGCCGCGCTGTCTGGGGGTGAGAACTAGGCCAGGTGGCGCCCAGGAGCTAGCAAGGACTCGAACCTGAGTACAGAGCTCTAGTGCCCCAGCGCTCGCTCTCGGAGGATGGGCACACACCCACCCTTGCCCGGAGAAGGGAAAGTGTGAACCAAAGCAGCCCTCCTCGGGGACAGTTGGAGCAGAGGGATGAAGATGTAAAAATCAAAATCAAACCCATCAAGTGCAGCGCCGCTCACGAGTGCCTGGCACCCAGAGCTGCTCTGCGCTTTCGGTGAATGAACTCCCGAGCACGTTTTCCCATCTCTTTGGAAGCTCCCCGACAGCAGCTCTCCTGTGCCCCTTTCCAACCCACCGAGAGAACGCGGGTCGAGAGGGAGCAGCGATGCGGGCGTGACTCCTGTTGCTTGGTCTGGGGACCGCGCGGCCGCACCATCTGCACCAGGGGCCCGGCGCGGGTGGGGGGGCGGGGGGGGCAGGTGGCGGACACTTTGAGAACGTGGGAAACGCAGTTTGAGGAATGAAGGAGCCTTGTTTAGTTCGAAACCACAGCCTACGTCGAGGATCGCTTTGCTTCCTTTCTCTCCCTATTTGAATTTTAAAACATTCCTGAATCCTATGTGTTTTTGCTTAGGTTAAGAAAAAAAGAATGAAAGCAAGCCAAGCTTCATAGAGAGCGGTCTGAAAGGAGAATTACATTCACTGAAAAACTGGCTCCCCATTTCTGAAAGATAGACGGAGTAAACTAAATGATAGGCTGTTAAGAGTAAACTAAAGGTCATGAGTTGTTCTTTTTCCTGTTTGGGGGTTTGTTCTGTTAAAAGAAATTTTAACCACTTGGGAAAATTATTTTGTCCTTGTATCCCACATTATCTTTAAAATAGGTCGCCATAATTACATATCTTCATTTTTTTTCTCACTTCTGTAAGTCACCACTTTTAGAAGCCAAGATTTCCAGGTAAACCACCCACTGAGCCTGGTATGTGAAGCCCAAATCTAGAAAGTGTGTTACTCACTCATGCGTGAAAATAATCAGTTGGCATTGCAGAGGGCCAGGTCTTGGGCAGTGTGTAGGATTCTTGTTGCATTTTTCTTTTTAAAAAAATTTCAAAGAGTAAATATGGAGATGAAGAGCTGAAAGATTTTTGTCGTAAACACTACCACTGAGAACAATTTCATTTGTACACATCTGAAAGAATGATTTGTGGGGCGAGGGAGGGTCACCTGATTGCAAAGTGCTGCTGGCTAGTATATCCTTTTTGTTTATAAATGTGGGCACTGTTTCCTCCTTGGTGGAAGGTAACCTCAAAGAATGTTGGTAGTTTGTTCATGAAAATCTACCCTGTGTATGCAAATTATGTTAGGCTTTTTTTGTTGTTCAGGTTTTATGCTTTTTTTTTTTCTGCCTATGAATAGGACTTTTAAAATAGTGTACACCCAGAAGAGGAAGTCAATTCCCTTAGGTGAAATGTAGTAATTCCATGTACTTAAATGCAATGCTTGACAGTAGGAAAATGAAAGGAGACTGCTACTGGCCTCCTAAGGCTCCTTCCTTCTAGCAAGAAGAATCTGTGCTATGCACAGCACAAGATAGAAGAAAAACCTGGCAGTTCTCCACATGATAAGGGTAGACAGCAAAACTGTAAATGCTTTAAATTTCCCAGCTGGATTTTCTCTTTCAAAGTCCATAGGTATACACAGTTTCTAGATGTACAAAGTTTAACAAGTAGGTATCAGACCCCAGCTATGGCTGTTAAACACCATTATAGACCAAGTGACTGATTATTAAACTTTTATATTATATCAAACAACTCAACGTATCTTACTTTTTTAGATTTAACTCTGACTTGAAACATTACATAGGCTAAATGGGATATCTCTGTTAGGTAGGTCCAGTTTGAAGTGTGTTTAAAATAAGACCACTTTCCCTTAATTTTGTGATGAATTCTTAAATTTAGATAACTATGTGGTGTGTGTGTGTGGTATTACTTGTACTGTAGAAAAGAGATTTGGTGATTGATTTGAATGCTGGGGAAAGTTAAACTAGATTATATAAATTCTCAGAGTATTAAACCAAAGAGACTTGGTAATAATGTCTGCTGGTTATCTTCAATTCTGATGGTAGCTGGCTACTAGAAGGAAGGATTTAAGTTATTCATGAAGGTATGGAAGCCATTCTAAAATCAATATCTTTTAGGGAGTCAGTTTTTTTAGAGAGGCTAGAACTATATATTTTCCAGTAAAAGAAATCTTCATTGTGTATATTCACCCATTTTAGGCAATAATGGGTAAAAATAAGACCTAATCATATTCACATAGCAGTTGATTATTGCAGATAATCTAGCATTTTCTTTTTATTCCATAATATATATTTGCAGGATATAGAAAGAGGACTACATGGGTTTTGGAATCAGAAACACTGAGCTTAAATCCTGGGCCTGCAAGTATGTAATTGAGTAAACTTGATCAACTCACACCTCTGAGCCATGATTTCCTAACCTATAAAATGGGGGTAATAATGCCACATAAAATTGATTAGATTTCAGGACCAGAGTGCATTGAGTAAGCTAGTGCATACAAAGACAAAGAGTAAACACTGTTACAGAGTGAGAATAAACATATGAGGGATGAGATGAGTTAAATGTTAGTGTGTGTTTGTGAGTTTAGCACAGATCTTGACACATAAACTGAATGTGGGTGCACAATCTAGTTTTTACCAGACCTTCTGCAATTGAACACCCCTATTGAACGCTCTAACTGACACTATTTAGCATTTCAAAGAACGAATGCATCTGGGAAGAATTCTCTAGCACTTTGAGCAAATTACACAAGAATGATTTGAAAATAAAATACTGTGTTTAAGAAAGATGTCAGCTTTTCAGAGGGTGTGTGTTTTGTGCATGGATAATGTATACTGGTGATAATAATCCCCAGTGCTTTTTCCATGAAACACTCTAAAGGAAAATATTTTGCACATCAGTCAAGTTCTAAGGAATCAGCATTTCCAAATTTGTACCATTTTTAGAAACTAGTACGTGTGACACATAGGATACCAGGAACAGAAAATGTGATGCAAGAGCACACCTTTTTTTAACCTTTGTAATCTCAATGAATATTGTAGTTATTTATTATAAATCAAGTAGCAATTTTTTTGAGTCTCAAACTTTGTGATTTGATTGAATTTTTGCCCTTAGTTAGAAAACAGTTCAAAATTCACCTTCCGTTGCCAGGGAGTTGTTGGGGCTAGAGATTGAAGGATAAATAAGACTCACACTGTTGTTGGAGAGTTCAGAGTTTAGAAAAACAGACTAGCAAATGAATTGATGGTGTCAATATAAATGACTATTCAGAAGAAAGGGTCCCTTGGAGACTCAGGGGAGACTTCTTGATAATTATAATAATATTACCTAAAACCAACAACAATATTAATTGTGTTGACACTATGCACTGGGCACTAAATAAACACTGTATCAATATCAAAATTTTTGACCCTTAAAAAAATGCTCTGAGGTAGGAATTATTATTCCCATTTTACAACTGAAGAAACTGTAACTTGAAAGCTCAAGGGCGAGTAGAAATGAGATAAATAATGACTGGGGCAACTATATAGTTGCTTGAATTGTTTAAAAGCAGAGAATGCAGAGTTGAAAACTAATTGATTAGAAATGTAAAGGGTGATCATACTCAGTCAAATCATAATTTCCCTTCTAGCTGGTTATTAAAAGACAAATAGAAAAAAAACACACAAAAAACGGAGCAACCCAGAATTTAGAATGGGGCAGACTACTTAAACAAAGGTGGTTTGAGAACATATTTTACATGGGTATATTTTGTTGTGTTTCAGAGCCTTTTGAATGGGCTGATGTGTTCAAAGCCTGAAGACCCAATAGAGTACTTGGAAAGTTGTTTACAGAAAGTGAAAGAACTGGGCGGCTGTGACAAGGTGAAATGGGACACATTTGTTAGCCAGGAAAAGAAGACCCTACCTCCACTCAATGGGGGACAATCACGGAGGTCCTTTCTAAGAAATGGTAATGTATTTGTAGAATAATACACAGTTTATAGTTCAACTTGTTCCCTCTTAAAGCATGTCATATACACTGCAGGAAATGATTCAATAGGTCAGGTTTCCAAATGCCTAGAAGGATCTTTGGCCCTAGAACATGATTACTCTCTCTCTGCTACTAATTCTAATAACCTCATGATAAGACAAACAAACTTACATAGCATTGTCTAGTGCTTCTCTAAGGCTTAATGAAATTTTATATTACTGACTTCATTAATTTGTATAATGAATTACATTAGTAGGCTATGAATTTTCTTAAAATTATGTATAAGGCTTTTCCAAATAAGTAAATAGATGACAGAACCAAACTGATAGTTACCACATAACAGTTCAAAATTTTTTGTTAGCTGGGAAGAGATTTAATATGTTTTTAGTTCATAGTTCATATTAATGCATCTATATAAGTGCATGTATGTTTATACTAGTTAATTCAACAAGGATTTATTTAATAATCACTAAATGCAATACCTGAAATTAGACATTTGGGTGCTATGAAAAGTAGAGGACATGAATTTGGGAATAGTTTGGAACTAAGAGCTGGAATTCTCTGGAGGAGATTCATGGTGTTCTGGTATGTTTTCTGAAACATATCCTTATCAAAATGAGAGGTCTAGCATCATCCAACCAGCCTTTCAGACTCCAGATGAAATTGAGAAGTATAATAATATGTTCCAAATGGATTCAGGGGAAAATTAATTCTTTCCCAGTTGTCAAGAAAGTTATATTTTCAATTTTTCGACTGTTCTCAAAAATTTTACCTTGAAAACTTAGCTATTCAGAAAAAATCTGAGTGGAGACAGTCTATTTAGAATAAATACAAGGGGGCAATAAATCTATATTTGTTTATCTTGGTCATGACTCACTTAGATTTTATTTGATGCAGTTTCAGAAAAAGTCATAGTATGTTAATTTTTAAAACACACAAACGATAGCAACATGTCCTCATAAAGATCTCCAGAGAAGAGAGAAATTCCTCCCTGGCCACACAGGAGCTATCATTGGGTGATTTAGGCTTGGGTGCAGGAGAAAGAACCTTTAACAAATTACTGCTGCAGCATGTCATTTAGAAATTATTGCTTCAGTGAATAAAATCATATTTTCATGGGCTTGTAGAGTTCATGCACTACCCCAAAGTGACCTAGTTCCCAGGATGTCATAATGTTAGAATCTGAATCGGTGTTAAGTACATTCCCCATGACCTTGTTAAAGCAAATGAGATGACTATGGTAATCTATGTTCTAAGCCATAAAACATTAACAACTCAAGTATTTCCTTTTTACATTTTTAAGTTAAATATTTTACCTTTTTAAGTTAAATAATAGCATATGACATCCCTTGGTAGAAAAGTTGCTCTCAGACTCCTTAGAAAAAGTGACTTTTTGTGACAAAAAGAAACCTGAGTGCTTCCATTTTATAGTGCTATTTGACTTGTATATATATAGAAGACAGTCGGGCCAAGTATATTATAGAGAATGATAGGGACTGTGGTCAAGCTAGAGAGCAGTACTAGAGAGAACAGTCATCTAAAGTCAGTCAAGTACGGGTTTTTTTAAAATGCTGGACTAAACAGATCACATCCTTGGGTCCATATTGGGCGCACAGATGACCAGTTTGGAACTCTTTTCAGCAGGACAAGCTATAGAAACTTTCTGTGTACTACCGTAATAAGAATGCTTTTATGAAACTCCATATTCTAATGGTTAAATGCAAATGGTGCATTAATAAGAGACCTCTCAGATGGTGAAGGAGTTGTGCAGAGAATTATTGTAGTGATGTCATGAGACTGACTGGCTAGTCTAGTTTAAAAGGAAATCTTTTAGGAGATGACACTTACACTGCAGTGTAAATGACAATAAACAGTCAGTCATGGGGACCAACACGAGAAGAGCATTTCAGACAACAGGTAGTGGGGCAAACATGGAAACAGGCTGATCAGAAAAGTCTGTCACATCTCCAGGGTAAATGATGGTAGTTTAGGAAGGAGTTGTGATAGTGGAGATGGGGAAAAATGTATGCAATTTGGAATATGCTTATAATTTATGAGAACAGATATGAAAAGTGAAAGAAGAAAGTCATCAAGGATAGTGCCTAGAATTTTGCCTAGTGCTGAGTGAAGCAATTCAGTTTCAAAGCAGAACAGAATACTATTGTCAGTGTCTTTTCTGACAACTCTTCCCAGCATTTTCTAAAGATTATAATCCACTATAATCTTCAGACTACTCCATTCCTTCCATAAAACTAAAATGAGTTCAATGGCTCAATAGTCAATGGCATCAATTATATCAACAGAGAATGGAAAGTTTTACTTGATCAACATCTTCGAAGAACCTGTGAGCATTATGCTGTGCTAAAAACAAAAAGAAAATAGTTCCCTTAGCCAAGTGCATCATGACAGTCTGTCGTCTTTGTACAGGTATCTTCTGGGTAGTTAGGGCTTCTCTGTGCCTCCTCAAATACTGATGCAATGGGATAAGGAAGGAAAGAACCATCAACTCTATTATTATCCACTGGTTGAGACCATCAGCTTGATTTGGACTCGTTGGCTCTATCCTCTGGTCCATGTGAATATGTTATTTGTGTTTCTAGCTCTGTTTATGTTTTGTTTCTACCAACTAAGATGTACTTCTTACGTTTCATAACCAGTCCTTATCTTTCAAAATTCAGGTCCTGCCTCTTTTGCAAATTCTTTCCTGCTTCTCTAGCCCACTGGAATCTACTCATTCATCAAAGTGTTAATCATGAGAAATATTTATTTTACATTTTCCTGCTTGGCGTGCATACAGCTGTCCGATACAAGCATATAAGCTCTGGTTCATCAGCTCTTTGGGTACAGGACTAAATCTTGTCCTTCCACTGAATCATCTTCAACACACTAACATGTCTGGCAATAAATAGCAAATAGTTGCTACCATTGTAGATATACACTTGAATCTTCATAGTTATACTTTTAAATGAAGGAGATTAAAGTCATGAATATAGGGAAAGTAAAATTAAATGATGTGGAAAGATATTCCACATGTAAAAATTATTTCCTGCCTTTCTACCTGGTTCGTAGCAGTACCCTAAGATTTTGTGCATTATGTTATCTTACCATTCCACTGAACCACACTAGCGTGCGTAGATCATAGTGAGTGATCGTTATTTACTGAATGCAAGAAATATGTGATCCATAAGCATTGAATCCATGGGCAGCTGCAGTGTTTGGGGAGCTGGCTCACTACACAACTCCAGAGAGCACCATTTGCAGAGATCAAGAGTATACAGACAATGCTGCAAAAGTTGGCAGCACTTAAGCTTCCTTCAGGTCAGAGTTTGGCAAACTACAACCAAGGGCCAAGTCTGGTTCAGTGCCTGTTTTTTATAAATGAAATTTATTTGGACCACAAGCACATCTGTTTGTTCACATATTGTCGGTGACTACCTTCATGGTTCTGTGGCCAAGTTGTGTGAAACTGTAAGTCCAGACCCCAAAATATTGACTCTCCAGTCCTTGAATAAAACATTTGTGGACCACTTAGGAGTCTTCCAGGTGAAAAAAACTAAACAATTAGTTTTTCAATGTCTTCTACTGATCAGTTAATTGCAGAAAATGTTCTCCTAGGTTTTTTTTTTCCGTTTCAAAGTTATCTTACTTTTTTGCAGTAATGCCTGAAACATCAAACTTTCCCTATCGGCGGTATGATCGGCTCCCTCCAATCCATCAATTTTCCATAGAAAGTGACACGGATCTCTCTGAGACTGCGGAATTAATTGAGGAGTATGAAGTTTTTGATCCTACTAGACCTCGACCAAAAATCATTCTTGTCATAGGTATGAGGACAGAAAGCAAAATTCTCATATACTATTGTTCTTATGTATTTACATTTTTTAAGTTGTGTAAATTTATTTGTAATACTTGTGACTCTTAGTTGAATAACAATAAATAAGAAACAAGAGTTCAAGGGACAGTAGATGGATATATTTTTAGCATAATTTTCAATAAAACAGAAATTATTTTATATATGTAATGCCTGCTGCACTTTTTATAGAATCCCATTGTATGGCATTAGTGTCATGGAAATTCTCTATAATTAAATGAAAGTAAGTAATCACCTCCGGTATTGTCCTGTGTTTTATCTGTTTAATTTTTAACATAAATGACTAGTCCATTAGAAGTTTCCTAAATACAATGTGCTTTGTTTTTTTTTTTAAAGATTTATTTATTTATACATACAAGCTGGGGTACAGGCCAGAGGAGTGGGGTGGCAAGAGGGTTCACCAGAGACAGTGGGTAGCGGAGCAGGCAGATCAGAAATACACTGCTGAGGGGAGCAGCGGGCGAGGCAGGAGAGGTCTGCTGCATCATGTGGGATTCTCCCTGGCTGGGCATCGAACTCGCATTGCGCGCTGCCGACAGCTCCATAGCACGGCGCTCAACCGCTGAGCCACCAGGGAGGCCCAATACAATGTACTTTGTATGTCAATAAATTGAATTTTTATTTGCCATTAACTTTACAAGGAGAGATAAATAATGTATTAGTAAAAATCACATAAGTCTTCCTTATGGCAAACTGGCACCTACAATAAAACTTAAGTTTCAGTGTTATTGTATAACTGAATCTAATAGCATAGCACATCTGCGTATTCATCAAAATAATAATAGTTATTTTTTAAATTATCACTGTGATTCTTAAGTGAATACGAATATATCAGTCTGCTGTCAGTTCATAAGGAATAGCTACTGAAATGTTTTAAGTATTTTTGCAAAATGCGCTTTGACCATTCTTGTCAATTCTTATTTTCTCAGAATTTTAAAAATCATGAAGACAGCTGTGAACCTGTGTACACATTGTCTTCCAGTTTGATTCAGATTCACAGAGCGGACCCAAATCTAGACTAAAATGTTCAAAACCGTCCTAGCCAGCAACGAGTTCATGGCAGAGGGCAATATATGTATATATGTGTGTGTGTGTGTATATATATGTGTATATATATATATGTATATATAAATATATATATGTGTGTATATATATATGTGTGTGTGTGTGTGTGTATAGTCCCCATGCAAAGAAGCTCTGATCCAGAAGCTTTAGCAACTAGGGAAAAAGCATGCAAATAATCACATTGTGCTAACAAGAATCTAAGATTACTAGACTAGAGGGGGTGACATTTGTACATCTCTGAGTGTGAATATATTTAGCCCAAAATTGTTTGAAATAACATTGTAGGAAGAGCATATAGAAATTGGCTTTCTAAAAGTCAAAAATTCTTATGGCATATGGTAGCCACTTTTATGTCATAATCTCCTCCTACCCTTAAAATGGAATATTTTTTCATGCTTACAGATTTAAATCATTGCCTAGAAGACAAGAAAACGCATTATTAAAATACAAACCTAAAAGGGAATGTTAGAAATTACATCACCTTTTTATGGTCAGATTTTTTTTTTCTGTTTTCTTTTTCTTGTTGCTACAGATAAAACATTTGTGGTTGTTTACAGGGGCAAAAAATGATGGCTTGACTGTTTCAAAAAAAAAGTGTAATAACAAATTGCTCTTTTTAGTAATTTTTGTGCATCATGAATTTATAGGAAAACAATTAAACCTTTTCAGAAAAATTAAGATCCCTTGGAGAAGATGTAAATTCTCAACTCTCCCCTATTTCATGGTTATTTTGTACTCAGTAAGATCCACTTGCTTCCTCAGGGTATGATCCTGGCTAGACGGTTCCGTGCTGTACTGTAACATTTTATGTATTATAAGAATGGTGCAGAGTCAATGAGTATAAATAACTTGTAGAGGATTGAAATAAAGAAGAAAGGAAAAGCCTAACCTGAGGTTATTTGAGAAAATTGGTGCAATTTGATGACTTTTGTGAATTTATAAAATAATCTGCCTGAATCTTGCCAATTTTATTAATTCCAACTTCAAAAAGAGGTCCACATGGTATTGCATCCAAATAAGTAAACTTCCCCTTCTGGTGATACGGAATTTTTTTCAAGTTGGTCTTGTTGGCACAGATATAAATCGTCTTAGGCTAGTAATCATAAATCTGAAAAGTCATAAAATCTGCATGTTAGATGGGTGCTAATATTTTTAAGTATTAGAGATAAATAAATGGAACAATTGTTGAACTTATTCTGGCATCAGAGAAAAGAAGCTAAAATTGTTAGGAAACTTAAGTAACCAAACTCATCCAATAAGTTAATGCTATTCTTAGCCAGGTGATTGAATTTTTTTACTGTCTTCATTATTTCACTAGAAAATTTTTTTCCATTGAAGATGCCAAAAATTGCTTAGTGTGTTTGATTATTTTTAAAATTCAGTGGAATTTATACTTTCTCAGTTTGATGGTTTGTGAGAGCAAGTGTGGAAATATTGTTTATGAAAGATAATTTTCATTCTTCAGAGATCAAATCAGTTTGCACTTGATCTTAGCCAAAAGGTGGAGAAGCAATAGAAAGCAAATCAGTTTGAATTTGTTGATGGACTTCATCGTATAATTTTTTTCTTCAGGTCAATCCATGACTTGCCCATATTCTAATAGGACAAAAGCAGCAATTACAATCCAAACTTACTTTTGATTAGCAAAGTAAATGATTTTAATTTATTAGTGCAATGTTGAGTCTAGTAGAATAGGATTTATTTTCTTAGAGAATGGTAAAAATTATAAACAAATACATATCTTAATAGGATATGAATATGATAAGCAACAAATAAGTGTGAAAACCAGATATTATTAGGTGCATTGTTTGAGGTTAAGGCTAAGAAATTATTATCATTACATCAGTTGATCTTAAAATTCTACATATAAAAAAGTTTAAAGAAGAAATAAGCCCTGGCCAACAAGGCTTATTCTCTTCTTACAAAAAACAGACAAACAAAACAAAACACAACAAAAACCAGCTGTTTTTCTTTTTACTTACATTATTTGCAACAAGAATAAAAATATTTACAAATAATTATATTAAAAATGATTTAAACCCCCCAGAACTTGATATATTTAATTAGTAGAGAGAATTTTCAGTGCTGCTTAAATATTTTATTTCCATGAATATTACCAAAACATTTCACTACTTCTTACCCATTTTTAAAAAATATTTTGTCTGCATTCAATAATTGATACTTAGATAGTTAAGCATATTTCATTTTGATGATTATTAACAAATAATGACAGGTTGGATTTATTGACATATGCTTTATTTTGAAATTAGTTCAGACTCAAGATTCCAATTAGTCCAGGTTGTTTAGAAGCATAAACTGATTAAGATAATCAAATATGATTTGATAAATTTTGTCATTATTTTAGTACTTATGCTTTTAAAAAATAAATCACAATTACCAATGATTAGTAATGAGTTATGTTGCAAAATGTTGATTCTTTTATACTAATGTATCACAGACTCAAAATTATCATGAGTTGTATGAAAATATTCTATCTTAAGGATCAATTCCATTAATTTTGCATATTTATTGTATGTACTTTTTTGAATTTAAAGGACATAAGCAAAGATGTGCATAAACAGATTTCAAAAATCATTTAAATAGGTCACATTAATATTGGTAAGACTTTGGTTTAAAAATAATTATTATATTTCACCAAATTATTGTCACTCTTTGTGGGCATGGAACATATTTCTGTTATTTTGATTTGTTTTTTGATTGTTTCATTGTTTTTTGTGTCCAATTCCTTTTTTTCTTTGATTATAAAAGAAAAATAATTACGCTTCACATAGAAAATTTCGATCAATTGCATTGCTCCAGATTTTTAAAAAAATTGTTATTTGCCAAAATATCAATAGGTAGAGAAGTAAATGTCCTTTGACCTAATACAGTTGATTATGACAATCCCATTTTTTCCTTGATCAAGTCTACACTTGTTCTCTTTTCAGGGGGACCACTGAGCATGCCACAGGTAGAACAGGTACTCCCCTTGGTACTGGCAGTGTAGACTATATCTCAAGGTAAAGGCGGTAGTTGTATCAAAGGGAGTTTCTTATTGTATCAGAAAGTCACAATTTTGCCTGTTTTAAATGATAGGTGGTCCAGGAAGTGGAAAGGGTACTCAAAGTTTGAAAATTGCAGAACGTTATGGATTCCAATATATTTCAGTGGGAGAATTATTAAGAAAGAAGATCCACAATACCAGCAGCAATAGGAAATGGAGTCTTATTGCCAAAATAATTACAACTGGAGAACTGGCCCCACAGGTATGGCTATGTAATTTGCTTCTGTTCTGCAAAGATTTTCATACCAGTTGTTTGTATACTAAGTTTCACTGTGGTTTTCATTCTTTTTCTTTGTCAAAGGAAACAACAATTACTGAGATAAAACAGAAGTTGATGCAAATACCTGATGAAGAGGGCATTGTTATTGATGGATTTCCAAGAGATGTTGCCCAAGCTCTATCTTTTGAGGACCAAGTAAGATTGTCTCCTTATATTTTAAATGACATACATTTGTTGAAAAAATTAGGATTGAAAAAAGATTTCTTGGAAGACTTTGTATTATCTTGAATGAATTTTGGTCCGAAAACGGGCAAGTCCATTAGTATGGGTTGGCAAGAGGTCGTTTTCTTGGCACACATGCTTAAAAATTAAAGATAGCATCTGCCAAAAAGAAAAGATAAAAACTAATAATAGAATTCATTATTTTTTATGAGAAATCCAAGTCTCTTTAAACTTCATTTCAGAATGCTTTCCTTAATATTTTATTTTTAGTCTTTATTTTTTTAATATTTATTTTTACTTGTTTATTTACTCATTCAAGAAGTGGGGTGTAGGCCTGAGGTGCGGGGGGTGAGAGTATTCACTAGAGACAGAGTGGGGAGAAGAAGGTGGATTTACTGAAATACATGCTGAAGGGAGCAGCAGGCAAGACAGAAGAGGTCTGCTGCGCCATGTGGCCTAGCTCCCTGGCCAGCGATTGAACTCAGGCTTGCAGTGGCTGGCAATAGCTTGATAGTGCTGAGACTTTAACTCCTGCACCACCAGGGTGGTGGGCCCTATTTTTAATCTTTAATTACTAAAAGCAAACTTAGTCATTACTGCCCAGGTATGTAAAACATCACCTTGTACTTACAAATTAGGAAAATAACATATGGTCCTACAAAGTTTAAATAGTGTATTTCAGTCGATCTGCCTATTCTGCTCCCCACTCTGTCTCTGGTGAACCCTCTCACCACTCCACACCTCTGGCCTGTGCCACAGCTTGTATGCATAAATGAATAAAAAAAAAGTTGAAAAAAAAATAATTCTTACTTTAAAAGTGAAATTCCATTAGTGCCATCTTTCATTCCAGTGCCCTCTTCTGTTACATTTGTTCCATATACTCCCAGCCCTTTCTTTGAACATTGTAGGCTTACACACAGACCCATGCAAATTTATGTGTGCAAGCTTCTATACCAATGCATTTTCAATTTTCATAGCAGTGTCTAAACCGTCCTTCAAAAAGACTTTTAAGTTATAATCCTATCAACATTGAATCAGAGTATCTGTTCCTTCAGAATCGTTCCAGCCAGATGTATACATGTTAAAATTTTTTGCTAAACAACATTTCATTTTTCAAATTTACATTTCTTGAACTACTACTAAAGTTAGTATAGTCTCATACTTATTGGCCATTTGTCTTTCTTCCTTATGTGAATTACCTGCTTTCCTTTACCCATCTTCCATAGATTCAGCTCTTCTTATCAAAGAAGCTTTTATGTCAGAGAGGATTAAGTCAAGGTGTGGTTTTATGTCTCATAAAGAAGTCTGGAGTTAGGCATCTCAAGGTCAGAAGATAGAAAGAGTGTCTTTGAGAAGATAAAGACTCTCTGAATATTCAAATGAACTGCTTGGGGATACCTATGTGCCCCCTGTCCCGTCCCTTCTCACCATAAGTCTGAACCTCTGGTGCTTACAGTTTAAGGGCTTGACTAGAATTGCTGTAGCTTGAAGAAAGAAAAATCAAAATTTTATTGCTGTTCTTGTTTCCACATGGTATTGCTGTTGCAGAAGGGGGCTATGCAGTATTCCGTGTAATCCTTGGCTACTGGCAGAGGCACGGTTGCCAAGCAGTCAGGCATTTCCACTCAGACCTGCTTCACCCTACGTATCATATGAGACACACTTAGTGGGCATAAGCAGAAAAAGCTACTTGATTCTTTCTCTTAAATGCCTTTCAGACATCCTGTGAGGTCATTCTTCCCCTGGATAATAGTTCAGGAGTATCCCATGGCTTTTCTGTATATTTAATGAGCTTTAAAAGCATTAATAGGTAGTCTCATTTTCAGGTATAGAATATCCAATCCACAATTATATCTCAACAAAGCTGAAAAAATTAAATAAAAAGCCTCATTCAAAACATTAATTTGTCATTCAATCTAACATATTTCTTCTTTCCTCAACTTGGATTGGCTTCAGTTGCAGAAACCTCATGTGATATCTCATAATCCTGAAATTTTCCCTCATGTTATGGCAGTGGGACAGGTGATGGAGGAAGGGCCAGAAATGCATAACTCATAGCAGCAATCTGGGGACCTGACCAATCTCCACTTTCTCTTTTATAGCCTGGAAACAGGTGATGGATCAAGGGTCACAATGCTGGCTTGGAGGGGGCAGAGGGAGTACCTGTTGGCAAGTTTCTTTAGGATGTTCTGGTGTCTCTTTGTAGAATATGCAATCACTTGCATTTACTGTTGTCAGCCACAGATCTGAGTCTGGAAAAGTCCAGCCTATCATCTGGACCAATTTAGTATCTTCTTAGGTTGGTATTACAGCAGCCTGGAGATTCTTGGCTGATGTGGGCAGTTCAGCGATGCCTGAGCTTGATGCTGCCACTGCTGAGCTGCAGGAACGCAGAAGCTGCAGCAACAAAGCTGAGGTGTTTTTTCGTTCAACTACTGAGCTCACACCATTAGCTTAGACTCATGTGTTTTCAAAAGGAGCACATTATGAATAAAAACCTTCCTATCACTCAAGAAATTTTGGGGGTTTAGAAGCTCTGTACCAGAAAACAGGGACAAAGTTTCAATATATATTTTTATTATACCGTAACAAGTCCTCAAGGTTTTTCTTTAACCAGCTTCTGATGTCAGCCAAACACTAATGATGGTAGATCATTGTAACAAAAGGAGCCAACACTTACATGGCTTATGAGGTCCAGGTGACTGGACAGCTTTTCTCCTTGACGTCATTTAGGGAACTGTGGTTCCTTCCAAGTTGTTCTGCTATCTCCTAGGACGCTGTCATCAGCTGTATGGTTGAAGCAGAGTTGCTATCACACCTAGTTTCCAACCGGCATAGAAGGGGAAGAGAACAGGAAGGTCTGAAGTCCCTGAGCTGAAAGTGGCCTCCATCACTTCTCACATGCATTATTGGGAATTTAGTCTCCTTGTAATTATGAGGGAGGCCAGAAACAGTGCAGCTGGGGTGTGACTGTCACTTTGAAAGGATGGGAGAACTAACAGGTGTCTTCTACCATAGTTTGCCCACTGGCCATCCAGATGTCTGCATGCTCCCTTCTCCCCCTGTTACAGGACAGGGTGAGGGGCATCCTAGAAACCCCCAAATCTGCCTTCTCTAAATAGATTCCACCATCTGCCACATCAAAGCAAAACATACTCTAGTCCATAAGACCTTCAATGGAAAAGAATTTCAATACAAATAGTATGTTAGAAAAGAAAAAGAGAAAGAATATAGTTTCCAAATCAAACACCCAAAGTTACCCATCCCCTTGTGGATTAATGTCCAGTCAAACAGGTTTGGCCCAAAGCAGAACCACTGAGACCCAAAAGCTGGCCACAAGTCTAAGGCCCCTTCTAGTGAGGACCCATTGGAAAAGGGCAGGAGGGGCCAGACAAGTCTGGAAGCAAAAGCAAAACCAAGGTAGACGTCGCATTGTTAATCTTCCCACAGGTTTCTCACCCACATCTGTTTCAAGTGTCTCCTTCCATGTCTCCCAAGTCCCTGGTACAAGTCCAAGGCCGAGAAGCAAGTGCAGCTTCTTTACATGTCTCTCTGCTCCACGTGCCTCCTCCAGGTCTCCTTCTGGCTCCCCATCCTTCTCCCTTCCTTCCCCAGTCTCCTCTAGCTTCTTTCTCCTCCCAGTTCAGCTCCACCCTTCCTTGGGGTGGGCAGGGAACCTGAAACTTCCCCTTTCCCTTGGGACCACCCTGTTCCACCCCTACGTAGTATGCACACTCTCAGTCCAAGGAAAACAGCAGGGGTCCATTAACAGTTTCAATAGCTGAGAATCTCTGCTTGGTGTATAGTTCTCTTCATTAGCTCCAGATTTGACTCTTCATCTCAGCCACCTGTAAATGCCTTCCCTCCCTGTGCCATAAACAGTGGAGAAGCAAGACCAGATGAAATTAAGTTTTCTGTTCAGAAAAGGAAAGTTTGGCATTCTTTGTGGTTGTCACTAGACAATAGGAAATAGCAAATCTTGTGAGTCCAGGATTGCAGCTTGTACTTCTCTGGCAATGGAGTGATTTCCTGTGTTCACCCTTTGGCGACTCCTGCTATCTTGGAGTGATTTTTTGTCTATTCTTTTCTGAAATCCCCTGCTCTCTGAGAAGTTCTTACCATTCATCATCCTGCCTAACACATCAGAGTGCTGTTTTGGAGACTATGCCCTCCTTGGAAGTTATTTTAAATTTAGAGAAAAAAACTATTTTTTTCCTGGCTAGGTTTATGGTTGTTTAGTAAAACCATTTCCTCAAAACTTTGGTAGCCTTCTGCTCTTTTTCCTTCTAGTTAGTTCCATGTGCCTATAACTACACCCACAATTCTTTTCTGGATGTAGTTATTAAGCTGTGTTATTTCTTTGTGTTCTCATTTTTAAAAAAAATATATGTTTATTATTATTTGTATCTTTTACATTATAGTATATTCCCTGTGGGTTACCCACCACTGATTCACCCGTGAACCATCACCACAGTCCTTTGTGCTTCCCTCTCCCCCATTTTGAACCCTTATCCCCACCTCCATAGCTGAATCTCTCTCTCTTATTTGGTTTCTTTAGATTCCTGTAATAAGTGAAACCATTTGATATTTTTCTCTTTCTTTCTGGCTTATTTTGCTGAGCATGATCCCTTCTAACTCCATCCATGTTACTGCAAATTGCATGTGTTTATCTTTTTTGAATGCTGAATAGTATTCCATTGTGTATATGTACCACATCTTCTTGATCCAGTCATCTACTTTCGGGCATCTGGGTTGTTTCCATACCTTAGCTATTGTACCCAGTGCTGCAATAAATATACGGGTGCATGTATCCTTTTGGATTAGTGTTTTTGTGGCCTTTGGGTAGATTCCCAAAAGTGGTATTGCTGGTTCGTATGGAAGCTCCATTTTTAGCAGTTTGATGAACCGCCATACAGCTTTCCATAGTGGTTGGACCAATTTGCATTCCCACCAGCAGTGTAGAAGAGTTCCTTTTTTTCCACATTCGCGCCCACATTTGTTGTTGTCTATTTTTTTAATGTGTGCCATTCTCACTGGCAGGAGGTGGTATCTTACTGTGGTTTTGATTTGCAGTTCCCTGATTGTAAGTGATGCTGAACATTTTTTCATATACCTGTTGGCCATTTGCCAACAGCTTCTTTGGAGAAGTGTCTTTTTAGCTTTTCTGCCCATTTTTTGGCTGAATTGTTGACTTTGTTGAGTTGTGTGAGCTCCTTGTAGATTTTTGTTATCAGTCCTTTATTGGTTGTATTTTGTGCAAAGATTTTCTCCCAATTAGTAGGGTGATTGTTTGTTTTGGTTAATGTCTCTTTTGCTGTACAGAGCTTTTTATTTTGATGTAATCCCAGTTGTTTATCTTTTCCTTCACTTCCTTTGCTTTGGGGGATGTGTCTTTAAAAATGTTTCTAAGATGTATGTCATGTATTGTTTTGCCTACATTTTCTTCTATATATTTTATCGTTTCAGGTCTTATGTCCAAGTCTCATATCCATTTTGAATTGGTTTTCTTGCTTGGCTTGAGGTAGTAGTCTAGATTCATTTTTCTGCATGTAGTCCTCCATTTTTCCCAGCACCATTTGTTGAACAATCTGACCTTGTTCCACTGCATATTCTATGCACCTTTATCAAAGATTAATTGTCCATAGATATGTGGATTTATTTCTGTGTTCTCTGTTCGGTTCCATTGATCTATGTGTCTATTTTTATTCTAGTACCATGCAGTTTTAATTATTTTGGCTTTGTAGTATAGTTTGAAGTCTGGGAGGGTGATACCTCCATTCTCCTTTTTGGTCAGGAGAGCTTTGGCTAGTTGAAGTTTTTTGTGGTTCCATATGAACTTCATCAGAATTCGTTCTATCTCTTTGAAGAATGTCATTAAGATTTTTATTGGAATAGAGTTGAATCTGTAAATTGCTTTCGGTAGTATGACCATTGTGCTAATGTTGATTCTTCCAGTCCATGAGCAGGGGATGTCTTTCCATTTCTTTGTGTCTTCTTCTGTTTCTGTTTCTTTTAATAATGTTTTATAGTTTTCTTTATATAGGTCCTTTACCTCTTTAGTTAGGTTTATTCCCAGGTATTTGATTTTTTTTGTTTCAATTGTAAAAGGGATGGTTTTCTTGATTTCTTCCTCTTTTGATTGATTGTTTGCATATAGGAGGGCTACTGATTTTTGTGTGTTGATTTCAGTGCCATCGTGGTGGTAGTGCTAAGACTTAACCCACAGGCCACCAGGGACACCCATTTGTGAGGTCTTAAATTGTTGGATACTTTCTTTTCTCTTTATCTGCTTAGGATTTGACAAGTTCTTTTAGGTTTACCTATTTCTTGTAATAAGTTGCTAAATACACCAAAGGGCAGTCAACATACACTAATATGATCGTTCTTTCTAGCCTTTTCTTCTCCAGCTATGGGCTCCCTAGGAACTTGATCCACCTTCCAAATCATCACAAAATTGTGCAGAAGGTGTATGATCAACTTAAGTCCCAGACCCCAGAGCAGCACACATCACTTCTTAGAGTCCACTGGTGAGAACATGTCACATGTGTATATTCTAACTACAACGGTGGCTGAAACATGTCCCAGCATCAGGTATGGGCCTAGATACAGAGCTGTTATTATTGAAGAGGGGAAGACAGAATTTGAGAGACAACCAGCAGTTTCCACTGCAGCTATCTGTTCTGCAGAGTATCTTTCTCTCCCACTTTTATACTGAACTAGAACTGAGCTCTCCCAGCTCTGGCACCTGCCAAGTTGGATAGAGGAAAGGAGAAGGAAACTCCTTATGTCCAGGAGATAGCCCTGCTATTGCTCCTTGCTTCTGTACAGTACTCTTTCTATCTGAAAAATATCTTCTTCTCACTTTTGTTCTGATTGTTGAAAAGAGATAGCAGACTAGTGAGCAGAAGGCATCAAGACAGGCAAGAGGAAGAGATCTAAAATCTCTTCACCACCAGCTAAACATACTGCACAGCTAAGACTTCACTAACAAGCCTTTAGTCCACAGTAAGCCTAAGCAAGGTGTTTTAATTTTTAAAATTTTAAGTTTTTTTGTTTTCTTACATCATTTTTCTCCCTATGGGTGTAGTCCTTATAGTTCTCCCACCACCACAGCATCCGTGATCCATCACCACAGTCCCTTGTGCGCTTCCCTCCACTCTTTTGACCCCTCTCACTTCCTCTCCCTTGCTGTTTGCCTCAAATCTATGGTCAGCTTGCAAGTTTTGTCTTTTTTCTACCCTTCGATTTTCCTATGTTCCACCTATAAGTGAAACCATTTGATATTTTTCTTTTTCCTTTTGGCCTATTTCCCTTAGCATAATCCCTTCTAGCTCCATCCATGTTGTTGCAAATGGCATTGGTTTATTTTTTTGATGGCTGAGTAGTATTCCATTGTGCATATATACCACATCTTCTTGATCCATTTATCTGTTTTGGAGCATTTAAGTTGTTGCCATATCTTTAGTTAAGCACACTGTTTTTTAAGGTTTGTAGAATTTCGTATTCTATGGGATGAGAGTGGGGAGAAAAGTTTGATGTTTATTAGTGAGAATTTATTAACTGAAGAGTAAAGCTGAAACCAATGGTACCATTACTGAAAATGGAGGAGGGAAGCCTACTCCAAATTTTTTAAAGCTAATTAACAACATATCGTCTGGCCCCCGCTCATTTTTTTATTTTATGGATCTATGTACATATTCTACCTGCAGGACTGCTTTCTGTTTCTCAAAGTGACCTGCCCCTGCTCTTTCCTCAGTGCTATTTATATCACCCTATAGCTTGCTTCTTTCAAAGCGCATTTTTGAGCTCTGTCTGTGTTGATACATATAGCTCTCTCTCTTATAACTTTCACAATATTACATTTTATAAATATATCATATTTTATTAGTGGGCATTCAGATTGTTTTAAAAGTTCTGCTATTGTCAACAGTATTGTAACCAACATCCTCTCCTTCTGGGTGTCAAACGCCTCTCAGGAATATTCCTAGAATGGATTTTCTGTGGTAAGGGGAAGGGTGTGTGTGTGTGTGTGTGTGTGTGTGTAGTCTTGAGTTTGTATTTTACAATTTTTAATAAGATACTGAAATGCTTATAAATGTATTTCTTTCCTGTTTCCCAGTACTCACGTTCAAATCTTTTTATTTTTATCTCACCAGTACTCATTTTGAGATCTTTTTATTTTAGGCTATTGATGGATTAGAAATGTTTTTTGTATTGATATTTTAATTTGCATTCTCTTTGCCACTAGTGAGCTGAAATATTTTCAAAATGTGTTTATGTTGGCTCCTTTTGTACCTTCTCTTTTGAGAATTGCCAAAACATAAGCTTGTTTCCTTCCTTTCTGATGGAAAATTTGAGCTTTTACTATTGGACATTCTCGATATTAATCCTTTACCTTATATCTTGATAATATTTTCTTCCTGCAGATTCATGTCTTATCTTTTTTCCTACAGAAGTTTTACATTTTAGTTTGATAAATTTATTAGGATTTGCTTTTTGACTTTTGCATTTGTAGCTTAAGATTCTTGTGTCCTCTATTGCTTCATAAAAATAATCTATATTTTTCTAGTGATTTTGATTTTGTTTTGAAGCTTAAGGCACTAATCGGCATTAATTGTTGTGTACAGTGTGAGATAAAGATAGAATTTTATTGTATGTTTTAAATGGAAATGAAAATGTATCCAGTTATCCAGAGATCTTTTCATGACTGGTACCTCTTTCCCCCCATTGAAATGTCTTATTCCTGTAAAGACTCATGGGTTTCCTACTCAATTTTGTTGTCTATTTACGTATTTTTGCACCAGTTTTAATTGAAACACCCCAATTTTATCCTCTTTCCTTCTTTCTAAATTAGCTATGCCTATACATTTACTCTTCTTTGTGAATTTTACAGTCAGTTTGTCAGGCCCATAAAAAACTATTGAAATTTTTGTTTGAATTTCAGTATGGATTATATTATATATAGATTAATTTTCAGAGAACTTAAGGTTCTCCATTCATGAACATTGCCATGTCACTCCCATTATTCAGGTTTTCTTTTATGTTCTTCAGTAAGTAACACTTTATAATTTTCCGTAAAAAGAAAGCTTTTGTATATTTTCTTGGCATTTTTCCTAGTTTTGCTACTGTTATGAATGAGCTATTCTTCTAACCAATTCTCCTTACTGTTCAATTAGACTCTGTAGAATTATCGTTTGTGTTTGTGAATGTGTCTGTCTACTCTCCTGCACACAGTCTGTCTCATTCATGTTGTGAACTTCCTTTCACTCTTCCTTTCTCTCCACTGCCATCTTACAGCCCACACCCTACAGGCCAGTTAGCACATTCCTTCACTACGTTGGGTCGATTAAATCTTTGTTGATTTGAAGTGGAAAATACATACTAGTGGTATGGATACCCAGAAAAGGAAGGAGTCAAGTGACTGCTTAGAAAATGATCTTGAGTTAATTTCTCAGATCCTCATATAAATCAATGGAGTTGGTAAATGTCAGTGGAGTACATACAGTGTGTTTTGATTCTCATTTATTGTGTGATTTTTGACTAATCTACTCACCCTTCTGAGGCCTTGGTGTCTTCTTTTGAAAAATGGGGAAAGCTATACCTCACAGGATGGTTGTGAAGATTAAATGAGATCAAGTACCTGTAGTTGATTGCAAGGCTTATAATAAACACTCAGCAGAGGAAGTGATTATCCTAGTAGACACATTGAGGAGATTTATGCAGTGAAAGGGGCCTCATCGATTCTTTCTTCCTTTTTGTGAGATACCTTTCTCCAGGCTATTTTTCAAAATGATTGATGGATCTCTTAGAGGCCACCTTGAGGTGTTAAGACAGCCTAGAACAGCTCTGCTTTTACTTTATGTTCAGAGATTCCAGGTAAGACTGTTGGAAGGAATTCTACTGCTAAACATGACTGGAACCATTGAAATCACAGTGATCTGCCAGTTGGACTCCCAGGACATGCATACTGGGGTGCAGAAGCTCTTGAAATTCCACTGACTAGTGTGAAGCTTAATTTCTGATATTTGTCACATTTAAATTGAAGCTCTATTATTTCTTCTTGGACCCCAGTTCTTTTTGAGCTAGCCTTGTGGGATGCTTACAGCCTACTTAAGGAATTGTAGATTAGGGGATTAAACATGTCTCATTCATAATACTTGAGATCATTTGGGGGAATAACTGAAGTAATGGCTTCTTTAACACAAATTCAAACTGTTTAAAGCAGGCTTGTTTTCTGAGGTTTGTTATTCATAATTTTGAGGTATGCTTTCATAATTATAGTAATAACAGGCACTAGTTCCCAGAGAGCACATGGAAACTCTACACCTCTTTCCACATATCTTACCCTTTGTATCTCTTTATAATAAATGGGTACTAATAAAATAATAATAATAATAATAACAGGCACTAAGCATTTATATTTGGGTTATAGCAGTGTGGTGGGGGGCAGGGAGTTAGTGGGGGTAGAGTTTAAAGCATCAAGGACACCTTAATTTTCATCAATGTTTGAGAATATTTATTTTAAACAAAGTAATGGACCCAAGATGATCCCTATACTCTTAATCACCGGCATTCCTGTAGACTTCTTGAGTGACAGATAAAGGACTCAGGAATTGTACTTCTGAGGGTTGTGGTCCTTCAGTACACACAGCCCTTGTAAATTCCATGTGTCATGCTTTGCAGGCTAGAAGAGGGCGAGGCCTGTTAGAGCAGGTATGTATAATTATCTGTTCTATACATACATATATATGTTGTTTTCATAATATATGTTACCATAAAATTAAGAATCAGCAAGTTAACATAAGTTCCCCTATATGTTCTATACAGTATATATGCTAGATGTGTCAGATAAGTAATATATATTAAAATATATTTAACATCTGATTTATATTGTATGCCTTATATCTATTTTATATATATACATGTATATATATGTGTCTGTGTATGTATTTGACTACCTTTTTCTAGTTGTGATTTCCTCTAGCATCTATAATTTAGCTTCAGCTTGCCATTAAAAAGAAGCCTAAAAATAGAGTTAAATTCAGAGTGAGTGAGTAAGATTGGATATGTGAAAAGTTCTCAACTAGATAAATATAGTTTTTTTAAAAAAAAAAGCTTAGTGATAAAAGAAAATCAATCTTCAGGGGGCTGTCATCATACTTGTATAGTGAATTGATTTGACAGACTCATAATTTGATTTGCTATTCCTAAGGGAGACAAATTAGATTTGCTCCTGGGTGGGGGAGTAATGATATAATTTTAATTACACAATTTTTTTCTAAGCATTAGCACTTTCATGAAAAATATTAAAGAAAAAATATTGATGTTTTCCTCTGGAACTAATGATTTAGAAGTTTGCTTACAATTATTTAATAATTAGATTTTAAAATTGAGAATATGTTACTAGATGATTATTTGGTTATTTTTATTGCAATGTGCTGTGATAATATAAAAAGCCATTAAATTTGAAAGGTTGATGAGATTTTTATAATTATCCTATGTCATGTAAAAAAAATTCAAATATAATACACAAAGATCAAACCATTGTTATCTTTGACTTTGCTGTGTAGATTGGGGTCTGTTGCTGCATAATAAATCACTCAAAATTTAATAGCTTAAAACAACAATCATTATTTATAATTGTACTTGCTTATTGTGGATCAGAAAATCAAGAACTGCTCAGGTGGTTGGTTTTGATTCAAGGTCTCTTGTAGTGTTGTGATTAAATGGTGACTGGAGAGAGACATCTTTTTTTTTTAATTAATTTTTTCTTTTTTTGTTTTTTTAAAGATTTATTTATTTTTGCATACAAACTGGGGTGCAGGCCAGAGGCGCGGGGCAGTGAGAGGGTTCATCAGAGACAGAGTGGGGAGCAGAATAGGCAGATCGACTAAAATGCACTGCTGAGGGGAGCAGCGGGCAGGGCAGGAGAGGTCTGCTGCACCATGTGGGAATCTCCCTGGCAGGGCATGGAACTCACACCGCACTGCAGCTGCAGACCGCTCCGTGCCTAACCTGTTGCGCCACCAGGGAAGCCCTGGAGGGAGACATCTTTGCGAAGAGATCTGATACTTGGTCAGAAAGACTCAAACATCTGGGGGGCTAGAACATCTACAAATCCTGGGACACCTGGTGCCTCAGGGTAGCAAGAACTTACAGCAGCTCAGGACTCCAAAGGCATGTAACCACAAAAACTAGAAAGAAACTTCAAGCACCCTATTTCGCTTCTGCTACTTATTGTCCATTAGGAATTCGTCACTAAAGCTGGCCCATATTCAAGGAGAAGGATTTTAGCATCCACTAATATTTTATAGTGAGAATGTCATAAGAATGTTTTGGCATGTTTTAAACCACCACACCATGACACTCAATAAATGGATACATGCTCATTCTCGACTTTGTTTATATCTGTCCCTTCCCTTTATTTCCTCTCTTTGCTATCATTTTTATGCCAGGTGCTTGTTCCCATCCACTTGAGCTTTTGAAGTCTTCATTTATCTACCCTCTTGTCCTCATTCTCTCCAGATCCAGTCTACTGTCTAGCCTGTGGCCAGATTAATCTTTCTGAAAAGACTGCCATTAATTCATTCTTCTGGTTGAAAGCCTCTTTATGGTAATTGTTGTTCACAAACTTGTTTCTATCTGGTTTTATTAGACTCATAGTTATACCTTGTTTAAAAGTGTGGATTTTTCAGGTCCCTTCACAAAATCACTGAGTTAATATTTCTAGTGCGTGGAACCCAAGAATCTGCAAGTTAACAGGTTAGCAACCTTTAGCAAAGCTGAATCTTAATACACGTAAGTGTAAACTTCACTTTAGTGATTTATAGTGCAGAACAAAGATTCTGGCCATACATGTTGCCAAAGTTATGGAACAAGAAGATTATTGTTAGTCATCCTTAGGTACTAAAATTACAGCGTATCGGTTATTCCAAACATCTTTCTAGATCATTCTTTCTTGAACTGGAAGAGAAAGTTCTTAGAATGTGAAGAATTTGACATGTGTATTCAGTAGTAATGTCATAAGGTTCTTGTGTCTCTGTGAAATCACTGCCTCATGCAATCCAAGCTGAGCCGAACTTTCTTACCACCATCATTTGAAAACATTTTGTCTTTGCTCCCTTGCAATGTGTCCCTTTGACAGTCATTTTTTACTGCTTGTAAAATCTCACCTTCTTTCCTTAGACTCCCAACCCTTGGAACTTTCTCTCTATTCAGCTTTTTCAGTAAAATATGTTACTGCCTGTAATATTTATATAGCACTTAACACTACCTTAAATTGTTAACTATTCGTTTGTCAAATCACTGTATCAATTAGTTTTTGACAGAAAAGTAAGACACTCAAATAGGCTAAATAGAAGAGTGTTTAGTAAAAGAAATCTTGAAAAAAGATGTATAGGACATAGGAACCTATCCTATAGGATAGGAACCTACATCATTATCATGGGACAGGTAAAAGTCAAATCTGTTACCATCCTTAGAACTACAGATTCAAAAAGGAGAAACAGTTACTTGCACCCAGAAAAGGGCAGATGTATGAAAAAGGTCCTTGACCTTCAGTACAAAGAGGTTGCCAGCCTTTGATTACCCCCATAGGATAAGAGTCACTGCAATAAATATTAAGTCTTCTTTTTTCTCTTTTTCCTTTGATCTCCTTCTGATGTTTCTCATGGGCCAAAAACAACTAGAAGCCAGAAGGAAAGAGAACCCATTAATTCCAGAGAAGTCAGCTACCTGTGGCTCAGAGGGGAGATAATGTCTGGCAAATAAAGCATGAGAGGCCAAAGGAAAATGTGTAGCACAATTACTAATTATTTAAGGACAGATACTCTTGCATCTACTTTTTGTCTTTCTCACAACTTTACAATGTACTGTACATGGAGGTTATTCAGGTTACCTTTACTCTTTTATTTATTTATTTTTTAAATATTTATTTATTTATGCATACAAGCTGGGGTACAGGCCAGAGGCATGGGGCGGCGAGAGGGTTCGCCAGATACAGAGTGGGGAGCAGAACAGACAGATCGACGGAAATATGCTGCTGAGAGGACCAGCAGGCGAGGCAGGAGAGGTCTGCAGCGCCATGTGGGAATCTCCCCCGCCTGGCATTGAACTCGCGTAGCCGCTGCCGCCTGGCATTGAACTCTCGTAGCCGCTGCCGACAGCTCCCCAGCGCAGAGCTTAACCGCTGCGCCACCAGCAGGCCCACCTTTACTCTTTTAGATCAGTACACACTGGCTTCATTTCCCAAGAATATTTGACAAGGATGAACGACAAATGTTAACATTTTGTATTTTTTACAGTGATTCACTCAAACATAAACTACTGTATTTCCTTAATTTCCAGGCCCAAGTCCCTTAATGTCTTTTTTGAAAAGGCCAGTTCCTTGAGAAAATGCAGATACAGTTATAATTTGAGTCTCCAAAATAATTACCAAAAATATAAATTCAAATTAAACTGGCTGTCAGAAATTTTGGATGCCCAGGACACTATTCTTAGATCTTACTAATTTAGCTTCATCGACTATAAAGAACATTAGATTCTATGGACAGTAAATAAGCATACAAGTGTGCCCTGTGTTGTGGGAAAATAATGCTAGAGATTTGACATTGAAGTGAATAAACAGGGTAATTGTTCACACTACCAAAGGATTCCTACTTTTACAGAAAGATTCAACTTGAATTTTCATTATTTGGATAGAAAAGAACATACTGTTTTGCAAGAGATTCTTTTTAAAAATAGACACAAACAAGTTGAAATTAAAAGACAGAAAAAGATATACCATGCAAGCAGGAAACATAAGAAAGCTGGGATGATGTTAGTAGACTTGATAGACTTCAAGACCAAGAGTGTTACCAGAGATAAAGGGGAACATTTCATAGTGATAAGAGGATCAATTCATCATAAAGACAGACATTAGAAATGTGTGTGTTTGTCATGTAAAATTTTCAACATACATGGCTCAAACAACTGACAGAAATAAAATAGACAAATCTATACTCAACCTTTGAAAATTTTAACAATCCTTTCTCAATATTTGATATAAAAACTAAACAAATAAATAGTAAAGATCTAAAAGGTCTGAAAAACAATAAATTTTACCTAGAACACAATATCCAGCAATTGGATGGGATAGAGGGTGTTAGGCCTGTGTTTGCATCAGAAAAGTGGGTAGTGATTAATTTTCTAATCTCTTGAGTAGCCTTTGTTATCTGGTTTAGTCTTCAGTTCTTTTTTATTTCTCTGTGAATCATAGCCAGAAATCTTCCCATTCATGCTTTCAGTAAAGTCCCCCATGAGTTCGTAGATTGATGAAGTACATATTTTAGAGGTTACTTTCTCTTGCATCACAGAAATGGTAGGCCCTGCTTCTGGAGGTTGCTGAGTCATCACAGAGGCAAACTAAACTAGTCAAAATAAACTATTGCTCAAACAATTATCAGCACAAGTACAATTTTTAAACCAGAAAATACTTAAGATTTTAAAAAAAAGGAAAGAATCTGAATTTTTTTTTTGCTTTATATATTTTATTTTCTAGTTGTAATTAGCTTTCAGTTATTTTTTAAACTATTATTTCTTATTGAGGTAACATTGATGTGAACACTGTATATAAAAAAAGAGTCTGAATTTTAAAAGCTTGGTAACTACTGAGCTCATTTTGTAAATGAGAAAAATGTATAAATTTTGTAAATAAAAAACCAGAGAGGTTAAGTGACTGACTGGATTTTACGTCTAGCTGACGGAGAGCTAGTGAGCAACCCAAACTCCTGAGTTGGAAGAGGCAACCCACAGTCTTATATCTAGTGGTCTTCCCACCCAACTGTATTGTTTTGCTGAGCAATAAATAAAGCCTAGTTTGGTCCCAAAAAAACTGCAATTTACCATCCAAAGAACCTCTCTGGAATTAAACCCAACAGCAATTTCAAAAAAGTTTGAACAATGGGGAACACATTTAAACAAATTTTTCAGTTCAAAAAGATCCTATTTTTTAAAAGATTTATTTTTATTTATTTATGCTTGCAAGAACTGGGGTATAGGCCAGAGGTGTGAAGGGTCGGAGTGGGGGGGGGGCGGTGAGAGGATTCACCAGAGACAGAGTAGGAAGCAGAACAGGCGGATCTACTGAAATACACTGCTGAGGGGAGCAGTGGGTGAGACAGGAGAGGTCTGCTGAGCCATGTGGGTTAGCTCTCTGGCAGGTGATTAACTCATGTTATAGTGGCTGGCGATAGCTTGATAGCACTGAGACTTTAAGCTCTGTGCCACCAGAGAGGCCTGCAAAGATCCTGTTTTGTTTTGTTTTTTAAAAGATTTATTTATGCGTACAAGCTGGGATGTAGGCCAGAGGTTTGGGGTGGTGAAAGATTCACCAAAGACAGAGTGGGGAGCAGAACAGGCAGATAGACTGAAGTACACTGCTGAGTGGAGTAGCGGGCGAGGCAGGAGAGGTCTGCACCATGTGGTAATCTCCCTGGCCTGGTATCGAACTCATGCTGCAGTGGCTCTGGATAGCTAGTGCTGCGCTTAACCCATTGTGCCACTGGGCCCTTGAAGAGCCTATTTTGAAGGAGAAAGCATATCTAGTTTTACAAATTCTGTGATGTTTATTTCAAGCCATTGTTTGTCTTCATAGTCATCTCCTCAAAACAGTTTCCCAAGCATGTTTAAGAATTTTATAAATAATATTGTCTGATTATTTTCAGCTGAGTAAATGTATTTGTATTTAAGAACATAATTTTTAATTATATATGAGAAGAATTTCCTTAAATGTACCAATTATTAAATATTAGAGCAAATTATTGAAAGTTTTCATATATGGAAGTTTTGGGGAATCTTTAAAATTAGTTTTGCACACATTAAACTCTCAATATTTACTGAATGAATGAGCAAATGAGCATGCGAATAATAAAATGCACAATGGTGTAAAATCTCTGGTGGGTCTTTCCATGTCCATATTTCTTTGTTTTTTATTAAAATTTAATAATGAGCCTTCTGAAAATTTGAAGTATGTTTTACTTGAAGTGCCAAATATTTTTATCAATGTCCTTTAAACATTGTGCATTTGTGTGTATATATGTATGTGTATGCGTGCTCATGGAGGAATGGAGATGTGGGTGAGGAGAAAGAGGGAAGGAGAAAAGGGAGAGGGAAGAAAGAGAGAGAAAGAGATGGGGTGGGGGGGTAGGGTTTGGGAGGAGAAACATTTGGATAGATTTTCCAACTCAAATCTGGTCCTGTCCAAATCACATATACATTTCAAAGCACTAAATTAAAAATCAGGACCCCCACTAGTGTCACAAGGAGTTAAGTCTCAGCCTATGAAGCTATCTGCAGCCACTGTGGCACAAGTTCGATCCCCGGCCAGAGAGATTCCCACATGGCACAGCAGACCTCTCCCCTGTCTCGTCTACTACTCCCCTCAGCAGTGCATTTAATTCAATCTGCCTGTTCTGCTCCCCACTCTGTCTCTGGTGAAATCTCTCACTGCCCCTCACCTCTGGCCTGCACCCCAGATCTTGTATGCATAAATAAATAAGTCCTTTAAAAAATAAAAATATTCTGTTAGAGTGATTATACTTCAGTGCCCTGGCTCCCTTTAGAGAGAAAGGCCAAGGTGAAGGCAGCTGTTGTTGTGACCAGAAGAGACTTGAAAATCCGTTCAACTTAATGGTAGTAGCACAATTTGAAAAGACCCATTTTACAATTACTGTTGTCCACTAGCTCCTTGAAAAATTGCCCTTTTGCTAGTAGGGAGGTAAGCTAAAAATTACCCTGCTGAAAACACTGAGTATAACATTAAAAGTAAAACATCAGCATTAACTATTGGTTTTTACTTTAAACATCTCTCTGTCCACCACTCCTTAGCATTGAAAATCCAGTTAAGTGAGTGTGTTATTTATTATAGATATAGAATGAGACTGACAGTAATATTTATGTTTGGCTTGTAGAACCGCCCCACTTATGTATATAAAACAGTAGTGACAAAAAAAAAATTCATCTTGTATACCACGCTCAAATGGAAATGACTCCTGAGTTTGCTTTGTTGAAAATTAGTAAGTGAATAAATTAGTAATGCTGATTCTGCACTTAGATGGACTGTATCTGTGCTGTGTAAATTGAACATCATAGCCCTTTGCATTTCCATTCAGATGTTCTGGTACCCTGAATCTATCGATATTTTTTAGATTTTTATAGGAAAAACTCAGAACAATACTTTGACCCTTCTCCTGGAAGTAGCTTTTCTTTAAAGAGGGGTTGTAGGTACCCACTGTGACTATTCCTAATTGTCGGACAGAGTCCTAATTTCGCATACTCTGCTGGTCACTTTATTGGGTCGTCTCTCCTCTTAGCTACCAAGTCATCAACTCCTAAAACGAACCTTGAGTTTATCACAAAACTCTCCCATGAGCCAACCACCATACCACATGAAAGAGATGCAAAATAGACAAGATGTGGTCGCTGCTTACAAGGATCTCCCAATCAAATGTGGAAGTAGAGACATAAAATGTTATTTCAAGAGACTGAAATTGTATGGGGATTCCATGACACTGGAATACAGTTCCAAAATGGGTTATGTTACATTAGAGCAATTTAGAGCTAGATGCCAGACTAAAAGCTTCTTTTTTAAGACAAAATTAAATTAATACTTCTGATGCTTGGTAGTAGTATTCAACAAAATCTCACTGAATAAGTTAATTGAATGAGTGCATGAGTGAGGAACAGAAGAATAATTTGTATGTCAGCAAGGTTACTCATAGACCCATTTTTGCCGTCCAAAACATAGACTTGTATATATAACTTCTTCTCCCTGCACACTTTATCTGGGAACAGCAGAGTCATGGAAAGTTTCTCAGGAAAGAAAACATCCCAGATAGTCATGTGGTATTCACATGGGCCACCAGTTTCCAAAACTCCAGGACCTTACTGTGCCTCTATCATATCCTACCCTGGCTTCCATTTGGAATAGTATTCCAGCATTGTGGAATTTCCATACAATTTCACTGTGTTGAAATAACATCTTATGTCTCTGTTTCCACATTTGAATGGGAGATCCTTTTGAGTAGGGACTATATCTCTTTTATTTTACATTCTTTTCATCTAATATGGTGTTTGACTCATGGTAGATTTTCAGTAAATGTTAAAATGCATTTCCAGGATATTCAAGAAAATCTTGAGAACAAGAAGTTCTAAAGATGTGTTTTCAAATTCTGGCTGGAATTTTTTGAGCCTGTTGTAATGCCTCAGTTATCTGAGATTATGATTTTTAAATTTTTTTTACTTATTGATATGAATAAGAAGAGTTATTCTAAGCTAATCGAAGCAAAAATATGTAGTAATTGTTGATGAATAGATTGGAAATTCCATCTCTCCTCCATCTATTAATAACTTAATAGTCTTCTGAATTTCCTTGGAGACAGGCTTTGTGTTTGAGTGAATCGTATGCAATCAACACAGATAAATGTGAGATAGATATATATTAGGCATGCTTCTTCTTTTGAAGTGTTAGCTTCTTTCAGCCACACAAATCAGGAGAATATAACTAAGAAAAAGATAACAGTTTTTCTTTAGAATGACACCAAAGGCTTTTAAAAAGTAATTCCACCTAAATTTCAAATGGAAGACCTTAATTATGGCATTTTACTGTGACTGTTCAACCTGTTTTCCATTCAGTAAATCTGTACATGGAGTATTAATGGAACCATAATATAATTTTTTATCTATTTTATTCTCACAGTATCAGTTAGCATTTAATATACTCCTGAACTTCATTTTCCTCCAAGAAATGCTTTTAAAAGATTTGAAAATGGGCTTCTTGCTTTAAGAACTTCTAAACCCCTTTTCTATTACTTCTTTGAACGGATGCATTATGTCTCAAAGCATGCAATCCAGTTGCAGGCAGGTCAGGGAGAAATTGCACTGTTCTTGCTTTTTAAAATGAATACATTTTATCTTATTTGATGGAACTAAAAATATATCTTATATTCAGCTCCATTTTTTTTTTTGAAAACTGATTGCTATAGAATAGATCTAATGAGGATTTGGACCCCACGGACTTTAAGAATCTTCCATTTTCTTTGCTTTTTATGAAGTAAGAACATAGTAGACGATGTAAATCAGGTTTGTGTCCACACACCACGTAAAGGTTCCTTATCTGTAATATAAAGCAGAAGTTAAAACACAGCTTCCTGAGACTAATTCAGTACAAGAGTGGAGCGCATGAATTAACATTTCTAAAAGCTTCCAGGGGATGCCCACGCTAGGGCAAATAGTGCAAGTTGTAAAATCTCTGTCACATTGTTACGAGAGTTTGCTTCAGTGAAACACATTTCATTTAATTCCTATAATTTCATGTAATTGTAACAATGACAGGATCTCATGGATAATTATTCCCATTGTCAATATTATGAATTTAAATGTTAAATATTTGTAAAGAGGTGAAGTCTAAAGAGGGGCCACTCTAAACGTTGACTAGGTGATACACATTAGCAAATGCTGAGGAACTTCCACTTCTTCAGGAAGTTTTCTTGGCTGCTCTGGCAGCATAACCCAGCATCATCCTTGGGTCATTGATTGTTTCAAAAAGGTACTGTCTTCTGTGGCCAACCTTGCATCACATGGACTAATAATGAACTGACCATTATGAACCAGGTGGGCCTGGCCTACCCCAAAGGTATAATAACACTGCATCCATTTGCCTTCATTTCTTTCTCCCGTCTGATCTCAAAAAGTCCTGTTGTTTTATTTTAAGACTGTTTGATTTTGAGAACTCATGGTTCCTCCAATTTTCTAAATGATTATTAATATCAAGCACATCTAGAGGCCTCTCTGGTGGTGCAGGGGGTTAAGTCTCAGCACTGTGAAGCTCTCTGCAGCCACTGCAGCACAAGTTCAATCCCTGATCTACATGGCACAGCAGACCTCTCCTCTCTCACCTGCTGCTCTCCTCAGCTCTGTGTTTCAGTAGAGCCACCTGTTCTGTCCCCCACTCTGTCTCTGGTGAATTCTCTCACCACCACTCAGCTTTTTCATGCATAAATAAATCTTAAAAAATATATATATAGATATAGATATAGATATAGATATAGATATAGATATAAAGCACATCTATAAAGAATATTAGGCTAAGATAATGCTTTATATTGTGCTTATTTGGCCCCTAATCATAAGGGGTGCATCATTGTAGACAGTGAGGGCTCTTTAGTTTTTCCAGATAACCTTGTCTCTCCCCCATCCAATCTTCCTGCTGCACTACCATTGACATTAATTCTAGGACATGGAATAAAATATAGTATTGCCATGTTTATAGAAAAAACCCACTGCCCGTTGGTCATCTCAGTCTACCTTTCCAGAACTTTATCCACTGATTTTAATAGCATCTTAGTAATTATTAGAGGAATTAATAAACAAGTGAATGAAGTAAATGTTTGCATAGTCAAATTACTGATGGGGAAAAGACTTTGGAAAAAGTAGCACTGTAAGTTTACATTCATTTCCATATTGTCAATCTTGTATGTATTAAATCAAACCATAGTCTTTTCCTCTTCTTTAACTTCCTGCATTTTGGTAGCTTAACATACCCCAACTGCTTTCATTGGAATGAAGATATGCACCATAAAAAACAAACCACAGAAAGGTACTTCTCATAAACTAATGAGACCTCTTTGAAGCCATTAATGATATACTCTGTTCAGCAGATAGGATGAATTTGTCTTGTGATAGGTTATGGAAGAATAGAGTAACCTAGATAACTACTCAGCTAAAATAGTAAAAGCAGTATGAGTCCATGTCCAGAGATTTTGATTCAGTTCAACAGAGTGGAGCCCATGAATGTGCATTTCTGAAAACCTTCCGAATCCCCATGCAAGGGCAAATGGCACAAGCTGTAGAGACACCATCACAGTGATATCAGAGTTGGCTTCAGTGAAACAGGCTTCATTTAATTCATGTAATTTCATACTATTGTAAGAATAATGGGGAGGGGAATGATATTTTCTTGGAGAAAAGAGGGCTTAATACTCACTACTGATCATTTTTTTAAAGATTTATTTATTTATGCATACAAGAGCTGGGGGTGTAGGCCAGAGGTGTTGGGGGGGAGGGGGTATGAGGATTCACCAGAGACAGAGTGGGGAACAGAACAGGCAGATTAACTGAAATACACTGCTGAAGGGAGCAGCGGGAGAGACAGAGAGGTCTGCTTTGCCATGTGTGTTAACTCCCTGGCCAGGGATTGAATCTGCTTCATAGTGCTGAGACTTAACCCTTTGTGCTACCAGGGAGGCCCCCTCCAGTACTGATCATTGGAAATATGAGAGATCAAAATGATATTTGGGAAACAACTAAATCCCATCTTTAGTTCACTAGTTCTCCAACATAACTCTTAAACCTCATGCACAAAGGGACAATAATTGCCAACAAAATATTTGTTTATTATCAAACTCTGTCTCTAAGCCCAGTGGTTCTCAAGCATAGAACCCAATCCACCTGGAGAATTTCCTTTTTTTGGCTACAGGCTGCTTAAAGCCTAAGACCAAAGCAGGCCAAAAGGCTTCATTCAACCTTATCCCACCTTGCCCAGGTATTGGATTGTCCCATTGTTGTCACAACATTCATCCAGAATAATTTCAGTGGGGGAGAACACAGGAAGTAGAGCCAGAAACCCACAAGTTGCCAGTGCTTAGAACTTCCCAAGATGGGCCTTTGAAAAATTAAATTCAGTAGAACCCACTAGGCATAGAAATGGTTGATAAAGCTTTTAGAAGATAAAGTGTAAAAAAATAATTTCTTGATCTTAGGTAGAAAAGATTTCTTAAGTAGAACCTAAAATATGCTAATTATGAAAGAAAAATTTGATAAATTACTTTAAATAAAAATATTTTATTTATTAAAATACACTATTAAGAGAAAAAGTGAAAGAGGATATTGCAATATATGTAACCAAAAAGGCCTTATTTAAAAAATAGGAAATCTTACAAATCAATAATAAAAAAGAGGAGGAAAAAAAGAAATAGGCAAGAACCTTGATCAGACATTTCACGAAAATGAATATTCAAATGGCTAGTGAATTGAAAATCTGCCAACATTACTCACTATCCAGGGAATGCAAATGGAAACTATACACTAGAATAGTTAAAATGAAAATGATAAATACCAAATGTTAGCAAAAATACATTGCACCTGGAGCAAGTCTATAGTAACAGCCATAACCTGTATCCCTACTATGTGCTAGATTCTATTGTGTGCACGAAGAACTAGCAGTGTACACACATCAGGTGCGTCCTTGCCCTTGTTCAGCTTATGGCCAATTGAAGGAGACAGATTTTAATCAAAAAATCTCATGAATATATGTAAAAACTGTTAACTGTGTAAGTTACTGTGAGAACATATACTAGGAAAACCCAACCTTAGCACGGAAGTATGAAGGTCACCACGAGGAACTGAAAATCCTGAAGATAAGGAAGGACTAGCTAGAAAAAGTAGAGGAAATAATGATCTTTCCAAGGGGACAGAAATTTATACAGAGGGATAAGAACATAGGCCTGAAAAGAATAAACAACATCCCAAAGTGTAGGGAAAGAATACAGCTCACATAATGTGTGTCTTTTGGACATATCCTCTAAAGAGATTATCTAAACAGATAAGTGTCCCCACCTCCCAAGAAAATTATCATTCTTGCTTAGTTTCATCAAGGATTATTGATTTTATTATTCTTCTAAAAGAATCAATCCCTTCACTGTAATGTGCTTATTTTATATTTTATTAATTTCTGATCTTTATCTGTTCTTTCTACTTTTTAATAGACTTTAAAAGGCCAGATTTCTTTTTCTTTTCTCTACTTTTTCAGCCCTTGTCTCCTCCTTTCTTCATTCTGGATATTTTCTTCTGTGCTTTTAGTTCACTAATTCACACTAAATGGCTGTCAAACACATTTAAGCTCCTTAGTATAATAAGGGCTTGAGGTAATCAGAAATGGGATTTGAGGTCTGGTTTACTTAGATGGTAAAATCCTTTAAGGTTCTAACCAAAAAACCTACAGTGGTAGTTTCTAGAGCCTCTCCTCCTTGGTGGGCTCCGTAGTCCATTTTTTGCCCCCCAGCTCCATAGTCTTTGAAAGCTCTGCCAGAAATTATCTCTACGCTAAATGATAGTGATGAATTTTTTTTCCCTTTATGTTCTAGCTTAGCCTCTGTGATAAAGATATATGATCAATAAATGTCTAATTGGTGAAAACTGTTATATATTTTACATATTCTCTGTAGGCAGAATAGGGAAGCAAATTTTAGTTCAGTATTAGAAAAACTTCCCAGTTATTAGAGTGGTCAGTATTGAAAGAGGCTGCTTCATAAATAGTAAGTACCCATCACCAAAATTGCTCAGGCAGAATGTACAAGTTTAAAAATCATTTGTCAAGAGATTGTGGAGGTGATTGTAGGTTTGCCATTTATTTAGATTAGATAACCTCTGAGTCATCTGAATTCCAGAGATTCTAGTTCTTGTTCAATCACCCTCCTTCCATCCCTCCATTCCTCCTTCTCTTCCTCTCTTCCCTTCCCCTTCTCCTTTTCCTTCCTGCTTTCTGATATTGTAGCAAATTTTAATGATGGAGTCTAAGCCTTCTAACACATTTTCATAAAGAATAGGGCAGTCAAAATTACTGACAGTTAAGAATAGGGCGAATTACAACAGGCTCAATTTGCAATCTGACACAGTGAATACATCTTTGCTTGTCAAGGCAGTCACAGGTTCTTTTCAACAGAACAATAATTCAAGCAAAGTACTTTAAGAAAATGGTTAAAGAAAGATGACTTGTCTATATAATGACAGGAAGATAGATTGACTTAGATTCAGTGGGAGAAACAGCATCAGCAATTGGGAAGTTTGCTTCATGTACACGAAAGAGATTTCCCAGTTTTTGTTTTCATCTATTTATATATTCATCTCTTCATTCAAACAGCAAATATATTGTGCAAACATAAGCTAAGAAATGGTGTACTAACAATACTATGACAGTCACTTTATTTGGTGATATTTCTCAGCATTTCACAAATGGATTTCATGAAAACTTTTTAGGGGCCTCACTTATTTTGAAACGGAATAGTGTCTGCTGTTACTTTAAATTATTGCAAAAACAAACATTTGAGGTTTTTTTCCATTTAAAATGGATCAGATCTGGTGCACATGAGGCCACAGAGAACAGACTGTGGGTGAGCCTGGGGTCAAAGCCTGTGCTGGTGGCCTCAGCTGCCATGCTGAGCGATCAGCTGGTCATCCCTAGCTGCCACGGTGGTCTCTCCTGCTCTCTAGTTTATTTTCTTAACCCCAATTGGATGTTTTTTTCAGTTATACCAAACAAAGACAGCAAGTGAATCACAAGTATAAAATTAAATAACTTTGCAGATTAACTTCAGTTAACTTTACAGACGTCAAGTTGCCTTCATTGATCAAAATATCCTAGATATTTCACTCGCCTTTTGTAAACCTAAAGCTGCTTTTTTAAAAAGTCTACTAATTTTAAAACAATAACTAAAATGTCATTTTATTTAAAGTGTGAAAAGGTCTTATAAATTTGAAGCTGTCTCTAGTATTTGAAACGCCTGCAGAGAAAGACAGACCTATAGTGATGATTAGATACCTGTAAATATCTCCATAACTTCCTTATACTATATAGGGATAAACACATTGTAGTCTGAAACAAAGCACAAAATGTGTTCAAGTAAGCCACCTATATGTAAAATGCAAGGATTTCAAAATGAATCTTTTCCTATATTTTAATATAAATTATGACTAAGTCAAATATGATATGTCATTTTAATTTATTTGTCAAAAAAGTCTTCTTTCATAAATTATTTAAAGTAAATTTAAAATGATGCCATTTTTACATCATATGTGAATATTATAATATGAGACTTGATATAATAAAAGCTTTAAATTCAGAAAATCTTTGTCACATTTCACACCAAAAAATACAAAGTGTTTTTCTAAACTGTTAAGGCTTTTCAGAAGCCATTTAGAATTTAAAGACTGGGAAGTATTAAACTACTGAGATGAGGCAGGGTTTTTTTTTTCCCTTTTATTTTACAGTTGAGAAAACTGAGACTCAGAGAGGTTAACAGTTTGCCCAAGGATAAACAATTAATGGGTGGTAGATTGCAGTGCAAAAACAGGATAATGTGATTCTAAAATTTATGCTCTTAGTCACTTAACCTAGTGTGTGCTGTGCTTCCACGGTACAGTGGGAACTGGAGGAAAGGGAAGGAATATTATTTCAATACAAAATCCATAGGCATCGACAGTAGCTCAGAGAGATTGATGTTTTGGGGAATAAGAGTGAGAAATGATACTAAGGCTTCTAGCTGAGAGAGTTAGGAAAGTAATGTTGCTACCACATAAATAAATAGACAAATAAGCAAAATGGGAATTTCATTTAAGTTAAATGATGCTGAGATTGATTTTGGCCTTTCTGAATCACAAATAACAGTAAAATTTACTGGAAGAGCTGTCATATAAACATTTGAAAATATAGAACTTAGAGGCTATTAAATATCAGTGCTGAAATGCAGATTTGGAATCCATCAACAAGGAAAGTGGTTGAAACCAGAACAGTAGAATGGCACTGAGAGAATGAGAACCTGGAAAGGGAAGAAAACAAAGTAATAGTCTAAATTTTGGGGAAGGCCCCTCTGGAACACTTGGGGAGTGAAAAAATGTGAGTTGAAGGGTAAAAATAAGACAGAGAACCAGAACAACAGAATCATGAAAACCAAAAGATAAAAAACATGACTAAAATTTACTAAGCACTTACTATGGGTCAATTTGTTGTGTATTTTATAAAGACTATGTTATTTAATCTTCTTAACTCACCATGTTAGTTCACATATTTCTACTGACAGATGAGGGCATGGAGGAGGCTTAGCAATATGCCCATCACTGAGGTCATTCCTAAGGAAAAATCTGGAATCCTTGTTTCCCAGCTTCCAGAGTCTGTGTTCCAGACAGTAGTCTCCAGAATGCACAAAGCAAACTGCTGTGTTGTGGGAAAAAAATATTAACCTTGCAATAATTTTTTCTCATTCTTTTTAAATCTTAATTTTGTTTACATTTTACAGCATGCATTCTATATTAGTATGGCAATACATGCATATCATATATATATTTAATTTATAAATTATAAGCATGTATTTGTGCTCAAGTAATTTACTGCTATGTGGATGCATTGAAAAATTCTAGAGCGCATTGCTTTAAACCATTATCAGAACTATCTCACTGTCTTACCCTATCTTCAACTAGAAGTTGCAGTTACTTTTTACGGTAAGCTATCTTTTAAATGTGATGCTCATTCCTGTGGATTTATTTATTTGGTTTTCTTTATGCATATTAGAACTGGGGTGTAGGCCTGAGGTGCAGGGGGTCAGAGGATTCACCAGATACCGAGTGGGGAGCAGAACAGGCAGATCTACTGAAATACACTGCTGAGGGAAGCAGCGGGTGAGACAGGAGAGGTCTGCTGCACCATGTGGGTTAGCTCCCTGGCTGGGGATTGAACTCAGGCCACAGTGGCTGCTGATAACTTCATAGTGCTGAGACTTTAACCCCTTTGCCACCAAGGAGGCCCTCATTCTTGTGGATTTAAATTAAAACTTTATTTCATAGGTTCCTTTCATACCATTCCTCAGTATTTTCAGAAATTCATGAAGGCTTTGGGCCATTTGGGGCTCTGTAATAGTATAAGGTGATCACAGGCCTTGAAGACAGACCTGGGCTTTCAATATCACTTTTAACCTGCCTGGCTGTGTGAACCCAGGCAAATACTTAATTTCTCAGAACCCAAGTTTGCTCATATGTAACAGGAAAATTATACAATAAACCCTCATTTAATGTTGTCTGTGGGTTCTTGGAGATTGCAAATTTAAGTATAACAGTGCATAATGAAAGCAGGTCTGTTGCCCAGGATTTCCTCATTAATATTATAACAAAAGGACTTGGGATGAAAGGACGTTTTTCCAGGCTCTGCAGTATTTAACTTACAGACTGTTGTAAAGTATACCCACATTATAAGGAAATAACCAAGCATTGGGCCTGGTGGACAGTAGCCACATTTTAAATGGCAGGCAGTAATGATAGTACCTATTTATGGGGGAGACATCTATGGCCCAATAGCCAACCCCCTCTAAAATCAGGGCATATATACCTTTGGTAAAGTTTATCCTAAATTGTTCTTAATTCAACCTGAAAAATTATTTGAGCATAAGCCAAAATGTATTTTTCTGAAATGTGTAGAGCCACCACACACTGCTCTGTGGGCTTGGGGTGAGCCATTTACATGGACTGTGATGGCAGTGGTGCTCCTGGTACGTGGAGTCTCACGGCATTGACCCTCTTGGCCTGGGGTGGCGCTGCAGCCCTGGAAATGCATGGGCGTAACAGAGGGAAAATATATGGCACCTCAGCTGAACTGAAGGAGTGAATGCCCCTGCCCTCCCACCCTCACGTTGGCTGATACATTGAACTCATGTCTGTGTTTTATGCCCTCCACAGATCTGCACTCCTGACTTGGTGGTATTCCTGGCTTGCGCCAATCAGAGACTCAAAGAAAGATTGCTGAAGCGTGCAGAGCAGCAGGGGCGGCCTGACGACAATCTGAAAGCTACCCAGAGGAGACTGATGAACTTCAAGCAGAACGCGGCTCCATTGGTGAAATATTTCCAAGAAAAGGGACTCATCATGACAGTAAGTTGTCTGTGCATTTACATGTCCAGTCCAAGAATGATCTTTCACATTTCTAATGAGTCCATGTTCTAGTTTAGAAATCTTTATTTTTAAAAAAATGGCTTTGGTTGGGGGGAGATGCAGAGAGTCAAAGAAAAAAAATCAAATTACACTGGTCAACAAATTTTTACAAAAGTCATGTTACTGAAATAAAATTAGTCATTTCCTATCAATTTGTATGTGCTCAACACGAATATGACAGTCAAATTCTAATTTTGGCTCTAGTTTTTTTTGTAATCTGCAATGAATTGATGTTTACATCACAAAATGCATGCCAATAGTAATAGGCCTACAGTTAATACCTGTAAAAAATCAAGTCATAGACTACTTAGATTTCTTCACTTGTCTCTTGCATAGCTGTTCAGGAATAGAATAGATAGAAGACAGTTTCCATTATGCAAAAGCACAGCCTTATGACTCAGTTTCAAAGAGTCTAGAAATAGTCTCCATTTTTGTGGGTCATGAGTGATTTCTAAGGCATTCATGAGGTCCTCAATATCGGAACAGAATACCAGAGTACTTTCCTTCTGAAGAAAGGCTCCATCTGCTGGTGGCGCTTTTGATATCAAGTAATTGTGACATCTTCTAGAAGATTCCACTGATGGAGTCTTGATCCTAGCGATTCTGCCTTGTTCTTGGATAAGTCCAAATCACAAACCAGGTCATTGAGTTCTTCCTGTGTTAGTCTGTGTGGGGTTGATGATGCACCACAGTGAAAATCTGGATCACTGCATGCTGATGGAACAGGAGAAGAACAGGTTGGCTCACCCTTGTCCTCATCGATGAATCAAGAGAATATTCTGCTGGAGGTTCTGGAATAGGAAGTCCCTCACCATGTGGCACTGGTCGCAATGCAGACAGAATATTTGGGTAGACTAATCTCGACTACTTTTGCTTTGTTATTCTGCCAGAAAGGGGAGGAACCAAGCAGAAGTAACAGTCTTTTATGTGGTTGCTTGGCTCTCTCCACACCATGGGGACTACAAACGGCATTGATGGTCTTTTGCCATTTAACCACTGTGAAAGCTGTGTTGTCCATGTAGCACAGCATATTTGTGGGGCCCAAGGCTTGTCTTGGTCACCAGCCTTGCATCCCAAGTAAAGATGATAAGCCATCTTCACATGAGAAGTGATGCTTTTCTTCTGGTTGGCAATGTCACTTCCCCACAAATACAGCAGAAATTGTCCACACTATTAACACACTTTCGAGGCATTACTGTTCTGTGTGGTGCCTAAATGGACAAAATAATAACAGTTCTATAGAACAGTAGCTTAAACTGTCTTGCACAAAGTCTGAAATATTTTCAATGCTCAACCTTTCCGACAGGGCTTTATCTAGTGCACTGCTGACGTCAATTTACTTCAGCAGCTGCCTGGCAGTAGTATTGCATTGCACCAGAAAATGATGCCGTCAACTCTGGATGATGTGTGCATGATGGTATTATGCAATGCGATGCAATATGACATCATTCTAGGCTGATTTAGGATGTTGTTGCAGTCCTACTGGATATATTTACACGGTGAAACATATAAAAATGAATTATATGAAATATCTTCAAAATGAGAGCCAATAAAAAATTGTCAGGGTTATATTCATGTTCAGTACACCAAGATACTACATATTAGGTCCTCCCTGATGGCGCAGCGGTTAAGCACTGCGCAGTGGGGACGCAAGTTCCATGCCCAGCCAAGGAGATTCCCACATGGCACAGCAGACCTCTCCCGACTCACCCGCTGCTCCCCTCAGCAGTGTATTTCTGTCTATCTGCCTCTTCTGCTCCCCACTTTCTCTCTGGTGAACTCTCTCACCGCCCCATGCCTCTGGCCTGTACCCCGCTTGTATGCATAAATAAATAAATCTAAAAAAGAAGATACTCTTGATTTCAATATATATGTTTTAAAAAGATACTACAGATTAGGGACTTTTTAAGTCAGTAATGATCTCACTGTTGACCAGTGTTATTTTTATCTGGTTTGTCTTTATAAAGACATATTGATAAAAACACTTTCATTTTAGTTTAATTGATTCATTCTGCAAAAGATAATAAACTTTAACCTTGGCTGAAATTATATAGCTGCTAAGTAAAACTTTTTGAAATAACTTTCAAATAATTTTTTTTGGAAATTTTGAAATAATTATTTGAATAATTTGAAGCAACCCTTGCGCAGTTTCTTAACTCTGCTGCTTTTGGAAACCAAATAAAATCAGTACACTTAAAACTCATGTGGTTGGTATAATGTGATACTGAACTTGTAAGTTATACTTCGTCATAATGTAGCACAGAAAAAAATGGCATTCTGATGGCTCAAAACATTTCTTAAAGGTTTGACATGTCTTAAGGAAGTGATAGTGTCTAAAAATTGAAGGCATTGATCATTCTGCACCATTAGTACGATGCAAAGTTTTTTTTATTCAAAAGGGCAGGTTTATTATTAAAAGGGAAAAGAAGAAAACAATGCTTGCACAGACACAAGCATGCAGAAAGAGCTGCCCCTGAAAGGGACAGGTTTGTGACAGGAGACGCCTGCATAGTCACAGGTGGGCAGCCTTGGGTGAAGAGCTGCCTCTGCTGCTTTGCAAAAGGAGAAGGTTGGTGATGAAGAGCACCAGGCACAGGCGGGCAGGAGAGCTGCTGCCACAATGCAAATGTTAATGTTTTATGAATGTTTAGTTTGATTTGTGGTTAACGATACACTAAGTTCCAATGAAGGTTAAGATGAAATATATAGTTAATACAGTTATTAGAATATAGAACCTTCATATAGTTACTAGACTATAGGATCTCAGCTAAATTTATGATCCTCATAATATCAGAGATTCAACTATTAAAATGAAGGAGACAAAGACTCATAGGCTATCTGAAGAAGGACAATACAACTGGCTGATGATCTCAGCAGACACTTTCTCTCTGACCTTGGCTCTTCTCACCAGACCACAGGGTCTCATCTAGTAAGGTTACAAGTCACTATAGAGTATCTGATAAAAGTGATAAACGCCTATCCCAATAAAATACACATAGATGCTTTTCACAGAATTTACATAAATCCACCGCAGCCTACCCACAGAACACCTGCTACCTGACAATACTGGGTTAAAAATCACTTCGTTGACTGAGATGCCCTTAGATCTGAAAGAGACAGTCAAAACATTTGAATAATAATGTCTTTGCTGTCTTTTTAGCACTATAAAAAATATTTATTAGGATTTCTTCTTGGAGCCAAAGTTGTCATGTCAGGGAGTTATAAATCTGATCTGAAAGTTGTTCATTACGCCAGAGTTCATTTTATGGTCTAAAAGAGAACAGTTAGTAATAGAAAGGGCTCAAGGAAATTAGGATGGATGTGTCTGTGGCTATTTTTTGTTAGGGTTATTGCTTGTTTCTCTCACAAATTACCAATATTGACTTCTGCAGTGTGTCATAATAAAAGACATTTAGACTACAGACCAAACCCCAACTGCTAGGTGCAGAGCCAGAGTTTTAATTGATATTTGCAAGGCTAAGGTATTACCAGAGTGTCTCTGATTACTCCCTGCTTGTCACGTTCGTCATCACAAGCAAAGCAGATTTCCCAAATGAATGCAGAGTGGGAATTGTTAATTTACTAATATTTTGCACAGAGGTGAAATGCCTTTGCCTCTAATTGCAGGAGTCAATAACAATGTGGATGACAGCCTGTAACCCCACTGCTAAAACCAAATGAACTTTAAGATAAACTCCTCTAATTACTAGGACTTGCCTTGGGAAGTCACCGTTTGGAAAGTGATCAACACAAACACAGGAGAACATAAGTTCTGGAGAACATCATTTGAAAATTTAGTCTGACAAGGGAGCAAGTACTGCCTCCTGAGCACATGTCCTTCAGAACCTGGGCCATAGTTCACTTTTGTAATTAAAATGTATTTGGTAACAGTCTTTATTTTAAAGATGAATGTTATCATCTTTATTTTAAAGATGATTAAAAGTAATCATCTTTATTAATCATATGCATATTAAGATTTTAATAAAATCTGGAGGCTAATAGATCAAACCCAAACATTTCATTTTCTCTGTAGCATTTTCTTTTACTTCTACCTGCCCCTCCAAATTGATTCACTTGTTAATTCATTAAATATTTACTGAGATCCAGTGGATGCCACACTTTGTTAACTGCTAGAGGTACAAAACTAAATAAGCAAAGGGTAAGGATCTTTATTTTATTCACTGACATATTTTATGTACCTAGGACAGTAGCTGTCTGTTACATAGTCTGTTCCCAGTAAATGAATGGAATTTGCACCCTATGGAGAAAGAGATGTTAAACAATGAGTTCTTAAATGTGATGATGCTTGCAGAGGAATATGTGCAGGATGTCCTCACATATGTCATGCACTCTGCTATGAGCTGAATTTCCTAGAGTGAGTAGAACAGACCCTCTACCTACCCACAGGAAGGATTGATCATTTATATTGGTGTGAGGTTATTAGGGACTACAGAGACCAACCACATCCCTTTTCAATCCTGTAAAGAAACTCCATCTTATTGAGTCTCTTCCTTAGGACTTTGGAGTTTAAAACTCTTGATGTAGAATATCTGTCATTTCATAAATGTATGGTGTTCTGGGACTTGGTCTGTGAATTGACTTACCACAGTGTTGTTCAGGTTATTCAGAAATAAGAGAAGGCGTGTTATGGTGGCATAAAATGGCAGTGCAGAGGTGGTGTTTATGACATGCCACGGAGCCACATCACCTGGTTCAAATTCCAGCTGGGCCACCTACCACTGTACGCCCTCCTGCAGGTTACTTACCTTTGTGACTCAGATGCTCGCTCTGTAAATTGGGTATAATTGTTCATCTTACCTCCATGTATTGTAAGAAGTAAATGGATTTCAAGTACTTATAACAGTGTCTGAAACATTGTGAGAGCAATTTTCGTGATTGATAATTTTATAATTTTCATGTTTTTTCCTCTCTCTTCCTTCCCCCGCTAATGCCCATCTTTTAGAACCTACTAAAATTCCATGCTCTTGGAAAGTACTCTTGCATTTTTTCCATAGATAAATTATTGAAGAAATTTAGGTTTTTAGGTTTCAAAACCATCACCCAATTTTTTTCTTTAAAAGTATCTGTTGGTTATAAAACTATGCCAGTGTTTTCTTTAACTTCTACGTCATCCTTATAATCAAGCTATTTAATTAGCTGTGTCTGAATAATGTGATAGAATCGTAACAGATTCAAACCCATTCTTTTTTCTTGTTTTACTTCATTATTGACTGTATTTGTTGGAAGATTTAACTAAAGAATACACAGTTTGACTCAAGAGAAAATCTAATCAAATGTCTATACAGCCATCTGTGCAAGTGTGAATTTAATGATATGAAATCGCAAGCCTTGTATGCTGGGAACTTCATAGAATCCTTTCAAACAAGTTTATGCATTGAATTTTTAACTTATCATAAGGTTGAATGTAATTGTTCGTTGTGTTTTTTGCAGCTTTGTGCTTCTAATTATAGATTAGAATATTATAGATTATAGATTGTAGATTATAGATCCCTTGGCTTGGGATCAAACTCATGCCATTGTGGCTGTGAGTTTCCAAAGTTTGTCACAAGTTTTCATCGAAACTTGAGTACTTCTCCAGAGACTAGGAAAGTTGATTATTTAGTCTTAATGAAATATGAGCTTTGTCTCATGACACTTTGGAGCACTTGATGAAACTATTCAACTCTTCCACAATAATTTCCTTCTTTTTCCCTTCCCACCACTATCCTTTACACCCTTTTTGCCCTTCACACACACCCTCTCTGAACCTTAAAAACCACACTTTGTTTGTGGGTGCCTGATATTTTATTTTTGTTTCATCAATTCATCTGCTGTGGTTCCTTGTTTTGCTCATGTGTATAAAAACATCCAATATTTGTCTTTATCTTTCTGACTTGCTTTATTACATATAATTCCCTCATCTTCTTCCATTTTGCAATAAATGGTGATATTTAGCTGACATGACTGAAGAGTGTTCTATTGTGTGGATAGACCACATTTTCTTAATCCAGGCCTCTATCAGCAAACACTTAGGTTGTGTCCATGTCCTCCTATTGTAAATAATGCTGCAGTAAGCATGTGGAGCATATACATTTTTGAGTTGATGGTTTCATGTTCTTCACATAGATGAACATAAATGGGTTGCTGGGTCACCAGGTGTTTCCATTTTTAGTTTTTTAGAGTAGTTCCAGATGGCACCCCAAAATGGCTGTGCCAGTTTGCATTCCCTAGCCACAATGCATTAGGGCTCCTCTTCATCCACATCCTCTCCAGCACTTGTATTGGGAGAATCTTTTCAATATATGTCATTCTCGCATGTGTTGGGAGTGTATCTCGTTGTGATTTTGATTAGCATCTCCCTTATTAGAGGTGAAATTGAACATTTTTCTACATTATCTATTGGCCTCTGGATATTTTCTGTGGAGAATCATCGATTCAGATCTGTGCCCATTTACTAATTGGGTTGTTTGTTTTCTGTTGTTGAATAATTTCTTTTTTATATGCCATGGATAATGAGTATAAGTTGGGTTAGACAGGTCTTCTGCACCATGTGTGTAGCTCCCTGGCTGGGGATCAAGCTTGTGCTGCAGTGGCCGTGGATAGCTTCATAGTGCTGGGACTTAACCCCTGTGCCAACAGGGCCACCAAGGAGGCCCTGTTATTCCCTCTTATCTGCTAGGCAACCTCAACTTCTAAGCTCTGGTTAGCAATAGATATAGCATCAGGAGGGCATTATGGTTGAGACACGATCACAGACCTATTCTTTTCATGTTTCTGGTACAGAGCCTTGCCCTTGGGTGCTTGCTTCTGTTATTAGTACGAGGGTGCTTTGAACTCTGGTTAACGACAGTAGACCATTTAGTCATCTTGGCTTAAATCCCCAGGTCAGGGGAAGCTGCAGATAATAACCTCTTCTGTAAGCAGCCACAGCTGATCTGTTCTAGCCTACTCGCCATTGTAATGTCACACAGAGCATTTCACTGCCCTAAAATATCTCTGTGCTTTGCCTGTTCACCCCTCGCTACCTCTCCACATCCCCTGGCTCCTGAAAACCACTGACCTTTTTCACTATCTCCATAAGTTCCACCCTTTCCAGAATGTCATGTCATTAATGTTTTACAGTATCCTTTTCAGATTGGCTTCTTTCACTTTGTAACATGTATTTACATTCCTCCATGTTGTTTCATGGTTTGATAGTTCATTTATTTTGTTCAGAATAATATTCCACTGTCTGGATGTACTATAGTTTATCTATTCATCCACTGATGGACATCTTGGTTGCTTCCAAATTTTGGCATCTATGATAAAGCTGCTATAAATATCCACATGCAGGTTTTATGCAGACATAAATTTTCATTTTGCTTGGATAAATACCAAGGAGCACAATTGCTAGATCCTATGGTAAGAATATATTTAGTTTTCATTCTTTTTTTTTTTCTTTTATTGAAGTACCATTGGTTTATAACATTGTTTGTGATTTAGAGGTATGGGACCTCTCCCTTCAGGTGTTCTTTCCACCCTACAACCACCATCAAAACATCCATAGTCCTCCACCATAATCCATCATGCTCCCTACCATTTTCTTCTCTCCCCCTTTCACTTTGATTCTATAGTCGTATTTCTAGAATTTGTTATCAATTTGGCTTTCTTTAGTCCTTTCTTTTGTTTCTCTAATTTTTTTTTTCATTTTCTAAGATGCCTCCAAACTGTCTTTCCAAGGGTACCATTTTTCATTCGCACCAGCAATGATCAATTAGTGAGAGCTCCTGTTATTCACATTCTTGCCAGTATTTGATGTTGTCAGTGTTTTGATTTTTGCCTATTCTAGTAGGTGTACGATGGTATTTCATTATTGCTTTAATTTGCACTTCTTAAGGTGGCTTTTTTTTAATTACTAAGTGAGGGTACCAGGGAAAATCCCATTTATTATTGCCATTGTTTAAAGGGGACATTTTTAGCACAGAAAAAATAGGAATGACATGGTTCCAAATAAAGTCTCCAAAAAATCTGTTTGATTTTAAGAAAAACTCCCAACATTTTCCTTATTTTTCTCATTACACTTCAGATTAGGAAACATTTCATCCCAAACTGGCATCGATGCTAGGGTATCCCAGATACAGAGAGCACATCCTTGTCAAGGCCACACTGTTGTTCATTCATTCATTCATTCAGACATTGTCCTTGAGACCCTGACAGCCCATTTTGTACTACATTTGCTTGAATTACCCCAAACACTTCCTTCAAGTTAGAGAATACTTCCATTATATATTTCAGATATACCACTAAGTTACGTAATTTCCACCCCACCAGATACTCCTAGCCAAAGGGAAAATAAACAGGAATAATAAAAGTTGATTTAGACAGACTGTTAACTAATTATTTGATAATTAATTTCAGGTTTCATAGGCATCAACACAAACATTTAAAATACAAGTATGCTTATGTCTAAACTCCCATTGCACAGCTAATGGTTAATTATCACCATCTCTGCTAGCATCACTGCACAGGATGGTAGGGAAAAAAATCTGAAAAGCACAAACCCTCAGCAGATTCAGCAACCCACCTAACATAAGACGAGATGAAAACATTTGATAACATTTTACCCAAACAAACCCATTCTCCTAAAATTACTGGGAGGAAAATTTGTTACTGCATTTCAAAGCTTGAAGTGGATGAATTTGTTATATAAAACATAGCAAAGATGTGTTTCCTTTTAAATACCATCACTTATTATATCCTGTTTAAACATGCACTGTCATGTATCCAAAAGCCTCCAGTAATTCCTGCTTGGTAGGCAAGGAGGAATTTCCAAAGGTTATTAACTAGGAGAGGCTTATAGAGATATTCTGAATGGCATTTGCTAGGGTGATGATGATGTATCTGGATGTATGGCCCTCTGAGTCTATGTGTTCAGTTGCCCAAAGTATTTTTTTTTTTATTGTTATTAATGTCTTTTACATTTTGTATTCCCCTTGGGTAGCCCACTACCAATTCACCTGTGATCCATCTCCATGGTCCCTTGTGTTCTTTTCTATTCCATTTTGTGCTCTTATCCTCCCCTCCCCCAGCCCCCCTCCACACCGCCCCCCCCGCCCCCCGCTGAGTGTCTCTCTCCCACCCAGTCTCCCTATAGTCCTGTTATAAGTGAAACCATTCGATATTTTTCTTTTTCTTTCTGGCTTATTTCACTGAGTATGCCCAAAGTATTTTTAAATTAAATGAACGGTAGCTTATGGAATGAAACCTAAGCCTTTTCGAACTTCAATGTAGAGAACCCAGAAGTAACATGAGAAATAGCCATTTTCTTATTTGAATACAGCTTCTTATTTGAATCCATTTTCTTATTTGAATATGAAATGAAAAGAATCCATTTGAAATGGAAAGAATCCATTTTCTTATTTGAATACAGCTTAAAAGGAATCATATTGTGTGGGCAACATGCATTTATCAGATCTTACAGTGCACCAAGCTTGCAGAACAGTGCTGTCCAGGAAAAAGTTCTGTTGCTTTCTGTGGGAGGGAAGTATCTCTGTTATCAGTAGCACCCATTTCATTCACCTATTATCTGGACCTCTGTGATTTTGGTTTTTAAATATACAGAACTTAATTGAAAAATGAATCTGATTACTTTCATAAACTGACATTAATGTGGGCTCTAATAACTAAACAATGATAATGCCAGTTTTTTCCTCTGGCCTTTTTTTATAGAAAGGAAATAAAAGCACTGAGAGATAAAGCTGTGTGCTTACAAAGTGGCAACCCACATATAGCAAAGTAACAGCCATAGTTTGGGGGCAAATTACGTTGTTCCTAAACAGCATCAAAACAACAGAGAAAACAAGCAGATACCATATTTATAGCTAATTCTGGTGTTCTGTCTCGGAAACGAGAGCATCCTGACTCACAACTTATCCATACCCAAAGCTCACCCAGTATCAGTCATATTCACACTCCGCAGGCAGGGAGCAAAGCAAATGACTCAGTGAATGCACCTCCTTTTAAGTGGGGAATTGATGCTGGTTCTATGGCAAACCTACTGTCAGCATTAATGATGAGAACTCTCGTATCAACAAATGCAATGTTCTCATTGTGATGTTTCATCCGAGTGCTTACAGGAAAAATAAGGAAGAACTTAAAAAAATAAATGCTTCCTTTTCCAAAAAGATGTAGAATTTTTTTGTTGCGTTTTATTATTACAGACACCCATGAACTAGAGTCCAAAAAGCCCCAGGCACAAATCTTTAGTCGTGTAAAGTAGGACCGTCACGTGATAGCCATGACATAAATGGTGTGAGTAAAATCAAGAGAATATTCAAGTGAACACATTTGAAAGATTCAGGTTAAGAAGATTCTCATTACGAGAACTGTGACTCCAACTGCTGTTGTAGTTAGGCTTAGGCTATTCTGTGGAATTGGCTTCCACAATAACTTTGTCCTTATTTGTAATTTTTTTAAGTAAAATAAAACTGATTAGTAGATAGTTTGTTACTGGATGTAATGTCATACTACAGCTTGTTTCAACTCTACTGTTCTCAAATGGAAAATGTACACACACACACACACACACACACACACACACACACACACACACACACACTCTTTCAGCTCATCGCCTTCCCAAATGAGCAATAATTTTGACATTAGTGTCTATGAATATTCCACACTACAAAATTAGTTCTTCATTTGCTTTAAAATGTTGTATTGTTTTACTAAAAGCACAAGTAAGAAAATAATATTTTTTCATAAAGTTCCTGAACTAATTTTTGCTCACATTTAAAACAGCCTAATTGGAATTGATTAATAGCTTTAAAGAGAAAAGCCATGACAGTTAGGTTAAGTGACAAAAAAACAAACAAGAAGAAAAAGACAAAAGAAAAAGTAGGACTGCCAGTCAGAAAAATACAATCAATAATTGGATGGAATCTTTAAAAACCATAGCTAACAATCCCTGAGTGCTTACTATGTGTTTGCTATTCAAAGTGTTTCAAGGGTGATAGGGCATAATCCTTTCCAGGTCTCCATACGGCCACTTTTACTGTGATCTCCATTTTGTAAGTGAGAATACTGCAGCACATGGAAGTGAAGCTTGCCCCGGACCCCACAAGAGTTGGGGAGCCTCCACTCAGATCCAAGACACTGACCCCGGTGGTAATAATTACGATTGCTGCCTTGTCCCTTCATTAAAACATGACACTCAAGCACTCCAGATCTTGAAGGGAAAGCTTATTATTGCTTTCTTATTGTTTGATAAGCACCCCTATTCCACTATAATCTCTTCATTTCTGTTCCCCAGGGAAAAGTAAGAGAGAAAATGAATTCTGTTGCTACATTGTGAAGTTTCTGAAAGTAATTTTAACCATGTAACACAAGGAAAATTATTAAGAACATAAGGCTGATTCATGTGAGCACACATTACAAGTTGGAAATTTGCCTACACATGACCAGTTGTTGAGCCTTGTATTTTGTTTATCTGCACTGCCAATATCTTCTTGACTGTCTAGACCTTGCTCAGGTCTACAAATCAAATGAAAACTGCAGTAGCAGTCTGGGCTTGTCTAATTTGAGTCTCATAGTTCATCTTCCCTGTTGTGTTTTGTAGTCACTCTTTCAAACAAGTTTACTGAGGGCCTGTTGCATACCAAACAAGAAAACGGTCCCATGTGCCCAGGACCACATTAGGCACTGGAGAGAATACAAAGATGATGTAGAGACGCATTCGCTTTTGTGGAGTCTGTATTCATCAGCACACATGATGTACAGACACTTTGGACATACTGTGCGCTCAGTTACAGAGCACCACAAAACAGCAAATATTGCAGTAAGCTAGTCACATGAATTATTTTGTTTCCCAGTGCAAATAAAGTGTGTTTACACTAAAATGTAGTTTGTTAAGTGTGCAGTAGCATTATGTCTAAAAATAACCATGTACATTCTTTAAGAAAAATTTATTTTTTAAAGATTTTATTTTTTATTTATACATACAAGCTGGGGTACAGGCCAGAGGCGTGGCGCAGCGAGAAGGTTCACCAGAGACAAGAGTGGGGAGCAGAACAGGCAGATCAGAAATACACTGCTGAGGGGAGCAGCGGGCGAGGCAGGAGAGGTCTGCCGCACCATGTGGGATTCTCCCCGGCCAGGCATCAAACTTGCATCGCCGCTGCGGATAGCTCCACAGTGCAGCGCTCAACCGCTGTGCCACCGGGGAGGCCCATTCTTTAAAAAATCTTTAGTGCTTAAAGATATTAAAGATCAATTGAGCCTTCCTCAAATCCTAATCTTTTTGCTGGCCTTGCCTCTGTGTTGATGCCTGTTGACCTATCAAGGTGGATGCTGAAGGCTGGGGTGGCTGGGGCAATTTCTTAAAATAAGAAAAAAGTAAAATTTGCTGCATCAGTTGACTTTTGCCTTCACGAAAGATTTCTCTCTAGCATGCAATGATGCTTAATAACATTTTACCCACAGCAGAGCTCCTTTCAAAACTGGAGTAAATTCTCTCAAAAATGTTGCTATTTTATCAGCTAAGTTTATGTAATATTGTAAATCTTTCATTGTTATCTCAACAGTGTTTATAGCATTTACACCTAAGAGGAGATTTCTTTTTTTTTTTAAGATTTATTTATTTATGCATACAAGCTGGGGTACAGGCCAGAGGTGTGGGGTGGCGGGAGGGTTCACCAGAGACGGAGTGGGGAGCAGAACAGGCAGATTGATGGAAATACACTGCTGAGGGGAGCAGCGGGCGAGGCAGGAGAGGTCTGCTACGCCATGTGGGAATCTCCCCGGCCGGGCGTCGAACTCGCGTCGCCGCTGCCGACAGCTCCACAACGCAGCACTTAACCGCTGCGCCACCAGGGAGGCCCAGTAAGAGGAGATTTCATCTCGGAAACTGCTTCCTTTGTTCACCCATAAGAAACAACTCCTCTGTTCAAGTTTTGTCATGATATTAAAGACATTCAATCACATCTTCAGGCTCCACTTCTAGATCTAGTCCTCTTGCCTGTCTGCCACATCTGCAGTTATTTCATCCATTGAAGTTTTGAAGCCCTCAAAGTCATCCATGAGGTTTAGAATCTACTTCATCCAAGTCCTGTTAATTTTGATTATTTTGACCTCTTCTGATAAATCACAAATTTCTGAATGGCATTTAGCATGGTGAATACTTGCCAGAAAGTTTTCAGTTTATTTTTCCCAGATCCATCACAGGAATCACTATCTATCGAAGCTATAGTCTTCCAAAATGTATTTATTAAATATGTGCTTCAAAATGGATGTTGTGTTAGCAGGCATGAAAACAACATCAACTTTGTATGCCTAGGTGCATTATCAATGGGCTGCTGAGTTTCGAAAGGGATCTTTTTCTCCTGAGCAGTAAGTCCCAATAGTGGGCTTAAAATATTCCATAAAACATGTTGTGAACAGATCTGCTATTGTCCAGATTAGGTTGTTCCATTTATGGAGCACAGACAGAGTAGATTTAGTATGATTCTTAAGTGCCCTAGCAATCTTGAAATAGTAAATAAGCATTAATTTCAACTTTCAGTCTCCAGCTGCATTAGTCCTTAATAGAAGGGTCAATCAATCCTTTGAAGCTTTGAGTCCAGACACTAACTTCTCTTCGCTAACTATGAAAGTCCTAGATGGCATCGTCTTCCAATATGTTTCATCTACATTGAAAATCCGTTGTTTAGTGTGACCACATTCCTTAATTGTCTTAGCTAGATCTTCTGGATAACTTGCTGCACCCCCTACATCAGCATTTGCTGCTCTACCTTGCACTTTTGTGTTATGGAAATGATTTCTTTCCTTCAACTTCATGAACCAACTTCTGCTGGCCTCAAACTTTTCTTCCTCACCTCTCTCATCCTTCAGAAAACTGAAAAGTTAATTTGTGGCTCTGGTTTAAGCTTTCATTTAAAGGATGTTGCACCTGGTTTGATCTTTTATTCTGGATATTAAAACTTACCTCCCATCAGCAACAAGACTATTTTGCGTGTCCACTAGAGTAGCACTTCTAAGTTCCTTCAAGAACTTTTCCTTTATATTCATAATTTAGTTCTTTGGTGCAAGAGATCTAGCTTTCAACCTATCTTGGATTTTGATATGTCTTCTTCACCAAGCTTTTAGTTTTTAATTAAAGCAAGAGATAGGTAACACTTCCTTTCACTTGAACACTAATAGACTATTGTAGGGTTACTAATTCACCTAATTTCAATGTCACTGTGCTCAAAAAATAGGCCTGAAGAGAGGGAGAGAAATGGGTAAGTAGTCACTTGGAGCAATAAGAACATACATTTATCTACTGCTTTCTGTCTAATATGGACATAGTTCAGGAAGCCCCCGAACAATGACAACAGTAACATAAAAAATCACTGATAGCAGATCACTATAGCAGATATAATAATGAAACAACTGAAATATAGTGAGAATTGCCAAAGTGTGGCACAGAGACGTGAAGTCAGGATTTGCTGTTGGAAAAATGGCAGAATAGACATGCCTGATGAGGGGCTGCCGCAAAGCTTCAATTTGCTAAAAATGCAATATCTGCAAAGCACAAAAAGGTGAGATGCAATAAAACCAGTAAGCATTGATGGCTTGAATACAGTACGGGAAAATATAAGTGCCACACATAGAGATATAAGAAGTAAGAAACAGTCAGGAGCAGAGAAGTGACTCCCTTCTGGAAAGATTAGGGACTTTTTACTGGAAAAACAGGCCCTTGGAAGGTAGGTAAGAGTGGAACCCAGAAATGGGAAGAAAGGGCATTAAAAGCAGTCATAAGCAGACACAACGCATGTAGAGTAGTGAATGGAGCAGTGAGACTTAGAAAGGAAGTAGATGTACTGGGTCAAACAGAGGAAGGTACTGAAGGCTAAGGAGGAAGGGATATTTCATGAGCAAAGAACAGCAGAACTGAAAGTATTAATCGGGTAGCTCTGTGTGAAACACTGAATGGAGGAGGTGTCTGGAAGGGATTTAACAAGGGCCTAATCCAGTATGGTGACTATGTGTGACACGGGGTTTCATTTCTCCATGGGGCAAGATCTACAACCATCTGGAACCAAGTACAAACATGGGAGAAAATGAAAAGTGCTCTGAGCAAAACTAGTACTCATTAGTTACCTACTTAGAAGATACAATGTGGATTTTCCCAGTTGAACCATTTTGATTTCCTACTTGAATAACATTCACGGCCCAGTTGAAAGGGAAGGAAAAGAATGTGGTAAGGACTGTGATCAGCTGAAGCACTCTGAAGTGAGTGACATTAAAATCCAAGCAAAGAGATAGCAGAATCAGTTGAATCATCAATCATTCTTCCCCCAAATATTTCCAAATACTCATTGAGTGAGTGAATTAATGTTTAAGTCAAATATCAATAGTATATCTGGAGCCATTTATTTTCATGGCATATAGCCATGATAGATATGAGGACATAATTCCATTAAAGTACTGCGGAGTAATCTGTTATCACTGGAAATAAAAGATTTGTATCTGTAAGGGATGCTTTTGATTATAAGTACTTAATAGATTAATAGCTATGGTTTCAACAATTTTATTTGACTTGTATAAAAATAAGTACAGAGATAGATGACCCAAGGCTGGTACAGTGACTTAATGACATCATCAAGGAGCCATGCTTCTTCTCTCTTTCTGTTCCACCCTCTGTAATGTATTTCCTCTTTGCAACAAAATGGCTGCTGTTGTTCTAGTGGTCAAATCCACATTCCAAATAGGACAAAGGAGTTAGGGCAAAGTACTAGGCAGTCACATTTAATAACCTTCATTAGGAAAGCGAAGGCTTTCCTGTAAGCCTCCTCTCCCTCCTTTCTTTTTTAAATATTTATTTTTATTTATTTATGCATACTAGAGCTGAGGTATGCATGTAAGAACTGAGGTCTAGGCCAGAGGTATGGGGGAGAGTGTGGAGAGGAGGGTGAGAGGATTCACCAGAGACAGAGTGGGGAGCAGAAGAGGCAGATATGCTGACATATACTGCTGAGGGGAGCAGCAGGTGAGACAGGAGAGGTCTGCTCTACCATGTGGGTCAGCTCCCTGGCCGGAGATTAAACTCAGGCCACAGTGGCTGGTGATAGCTTGATAATGCTGAGACTTAACCCTTGTGCCACAAGGGAGGCCCTCTTTCCCTCCATTTTTGACTGACATTTCCCCTGCTTTCAATGGAGGCTGGGAAATGAATTATTTAGCATCCCAGACTCTGATGTATAGGAAGCCAAAAAAGAAAGGAGCTAGAATAAATGTTGAGGACGCCAACTTACAGGTAGTGGTTACAAGTTAAAAAAAAAATCTGTTTTCTCTGTTTAAAGAAATATGAGGAAGTATACTTATAAGTAATTTTATCAAAACAGTTTGTATTTACTAATAAAACTAATTTTCAACAAGTACTTTTAGTGTTCCAAGATCTTTACTCACTTTATATCTAATTTTCACAATAGTTCTTCAAATTTTAATGAAAAAAAAAAAAAAACAGAGTCAGAGAGGTTCTGGAACATACTGTAAATCCCAAAGCCAGTAAATAAGGGAAGTGAGGTTTGAGTTAATAATAAGGTATTGAGTCAGACTTGTATTCAAGCAAAATGTTAACCCATCTTTCTCAAAATAGCCATAGAAGATATTGATAATTACATATTAATGTGATCTGCAAGAAGACACTAAGAGGCAATCCTATCGAACTATTGTTGTAACAAAATAAGAAATGTAATTCTAGCAGATATGGAGAACTAACTAACATGCTATATCAAATGCTATGTCAGCTACTTTCCAAATATTTACATCTTTTAATCACTCAATTCTGTATGGCAGATACTAAAATTTAGTGCTTACATGCTCCACATGTTTTACCTAAATTCACTCATTTTAGGTAAGTACAAGAACATGCTACACTTTCTCAGACCGCCCCAAACCTTTTTTTTTTTAAAGATTTATTTATTTATACATACAAGCTGGGGTACAGGCCAAAGGTGTGGGGCGGCGAGAGGGTTCACCAGAGACAGAGCGGGGAGCAGAACAGGCAGGTCAGAAATACACTGCTGAGGGGAGCAGCGGGTGAGGCAGGAGAGGTCTGCCGCACCATGTGGGATTCTCCCCAGCCTGGCGTCGAACTCCATGTCTCCTTTTGACATTAGGCTTTCTCCTCTGGTCTGCCGGCTTTATCCTTCAAACCCAGCATGAGCTCTTTTCTGGTCTGCATGCCTGGTTTCCCTCATCAGTAATCTTGCCTTTCCCCAACCAGCCTCTCCTGGAAGTCTCTTACCCAAGCACTGCCTGGGGGTGATGCCTCCTGTGGGATAGAGTGACACGAGTGTGATAGGGTAGACACGCAGCCACGCCCCTGCTCTGAAGGAGCCCAGGTAGAGGGTGAATACAGGAGATAAACAAGAGTGACTTCAGTGCATCTAGCCATTATTACAATAGAAAGATGTACAGAGGGGAAGAGCATGGAGTAAATCACCTCTGCCTTCTCTGTGGTAACTCCTAAGGATCTGAATGGACCCAAATACTCTGGGACAGTCTGCAGAGGTTGCTTCATGCATTGAAGGAAATAATCAGGCATTTGAAATTACTGAATGAGGAATCACGGTCATAATGAAGTTCAGAGTTAGAGGTGGGAATAGGTGAACAGGAAAGACAAATCTGGGCCTGAAGAGCCAGGGAAGGAGTAGCAATATAAGAGAAATGCTGTCTTACCCATTCCAATTTCTTGTTGAGACCCTCCTTCCTTATTTAGGAATTTAATGGAGCAAATTTAATAAATTTAGGAACTTAATGAGTATAATATTAAAAAATATTCATTCTTCAATTTCTTCTATTGTTTGGGGATCTCTAGCTAATATGGGGTACTTACATATTAATGAAAACATTGACTTTTGGCTTTCAGATCTCCTTAATGAAATAACAAAACCCTGACTGTAAAAGAATGTCTGTAGAAAAAAAGTATGAGGTGTGTAAGTTGTAGCATGACCTCATTCTCTCTAGTAGCCAGCTTAGCAGAGACTGTGCTGCCAGAATGGAATCAGATAAAGGGTGCTTTAGCTTCTTGAATTAATGCATAAATTGAGTTGGACTGAATGAATTAGTTCTAGTAAGTTGAATGTAATCAAGGCCTTGCTTCAACTTCATTCTTTTGGATTGGATAAGTCGCTTTTTGGTAGTGTTTTATACTCAGACTTTCAAAAATTCATACTTTTCCTGTGGTCTGGCCTCTAACCATTGCCAATTCACAGGTTGTTTGAAGGTGTCAGCAACCATGAGATATTTCTCAGAAAACACCAGAGTGTTGCTTCAAACAATTTCTACGATTGCTGTCAATTTCAGGATCAAGGAAGAAAAAAGAGAAACAATGGACTCTTTTGGTAAAGAATCATGTTTCTTACTCGAAAATTTAATCTGAAAATGCCAAGATTGTTGTGCAACATAAGATGTAATTTTTTCCTCTATCCTGAAACTTCTGCTCAAAAAATCTAAATACAACTATCACCATCACATGATGTATACTTGGTAATATTTCTTTTTAGTTTTTCAACCAAGACTTTTAGAATTCATATGTTTATGGGGCCTCCCTGGTGGCGCAGCTGTTGAGCGCTGCGCTGTGGAGCTGCTGGCAGTGGCGACATGGGTTCAACGCCCGGCCGGGGAGAATCCCACATGATGGGGCAGACCTCTCCTGCCTCGCCCGCTGCTCCCCTCAGCAGTGTACTTCTGATCTGCCTGTTCTCCTCCCCATTCTGTCTCTGGTGAACCCTCTCACCGCCCCATGCCTCTGGCCTGTACCCCAGCTTGTATGTAAAAAAAAAAGAATTCATATGTTTATGACAAATTAATTCTGACAGAAGTCTAAAAAGACAATATAGTCCTTTACAAAAACTGAGTGATGAATGCCACATTCATTTCCAACTAAATCCTGCCTGTCTCAAACAATCTCAAAGCCTCAGGTGAAATCCTCTTGGCTTTATTAGCGATGTTGGAAGACTGCCTGCTTACTTCTGGCTACCTACTCATTTCATCAGTTCAATCAGAATCCTAAAACACTGAAATTTAGTATTAACAATATCAGTGAATGTCCAAGACTTGCCTGGATAGGCTATTCCCTGATGTGCCTCTCCAGTCTCTGAAATGATAGCTCCACTTAAAAGATGGAAGAGAAAAGAAGAAAAAGACAAAGGAGACTTCAGTGGTCTCAGATAGTCTTCTTTAACTTAGAGTGACCCACAGACTGAATTCTCTCGAGCTCGGGGGTGTGCCCACGCTCTTCCCTTGCCCTGCAGTTCTGACAACCCCACTGCTCGGCCTTGACCTGACTGGGCTGTCATACCTGGCGTGGCTTCTTTGGGAAGCTACCCTGATACCATAGACTCCCCCACTGCAGAGTTGCCCTAATCCCTTTTTGATATCAATCATGACAATTAGGCTATTTTATAATTCTACTTCTAATTCTGATATTTTTCTACTATAATTCTGCTGTCTACTTTCTTCTTTATAATTTTACTGTTGCTTTTAATATTTTATTTCTAGCACATGGCTTAGAGCCTTAAATTCACCATAATCCTATTAAGGATTATGCTAAGCGAAATAAGTCAAAAGGAAAAAGACAAATATCAGATGATTTCACTTATCGGCAGGATATAGGAAAACCAAACAAAGGGTCAGGAAAGAATCAGAACTTGCAAGCTGAGCATAGATCTGAGGCATCAGGCAGGGGAATGGGAGAGGGGTCAAACCAGGGGAGGGAAGAGTACAAGGCACTGTGGTGATGGAGCGTGGGGGCTGTGGTGGTGGGAACCCCACAGGGACTACACCTGAGGGGAGAAATCAAATACTATACACAAATGATGAACAATGTTGTAAGAAAATAAATAAATATATTTTAAAAGATATATTTACTAGTATATAATATATAATATAATAATGTATTATATATTATATAATATATGATATATCATATATTATGTAAAATATATATGATATAATATACTAAATATGATATGATATAATATAATATAATATGGGTTGTCAGTTATATGTTGATCCTCATTAAATATATGAATTAATATATAAATATGTATAGTGTATATCACACACATACATTATACATGTATATCGGAGGTTGATTTATATGGGGGAGGAGAGTCAAAAAAGACTTTTCAAGCAGTTAATCCTAGGTAACACCTTTTAAGAAATTTAGTCTTTGCATTACTATAAATACTGCTTTGTTTTCCTTTTAAGTGTTAGGTCTCCTAACAAAGATCAAACTTTAAGTCTTGAGTTATACATCAGATTTTTATTTTTTTTGTTTCAACACTCTCATAAGGTAAATTAGACTTCTTCAAATAATGCAAGTTTCCAAAATAGTATGCAATCTCACTAAGGCAAATCTCCATGAAGGAAATATTTTGATTGATTACTCTCCCACTGATATCTCAGATTCATAAAACACTTCCTGGCACACTCTAGGTGATTAATAAATATTTGTTGAATGAAGCATAAATTTAAACCAACACCCTAATCACATCTGGATTTGGAGACATAAAGAGAAAAATCTAAGGGGGAAAAAAAAAAGAACACACCCAGGTAAGTGAAAGCAGCACCATTTATCAAAGGAGAAAATTTGGGCTGATGATTATAAGTTCAGAGATCAGAGGCAAAGTAGTCACAGTTCTAGTCCATTACCAGCTCTTGACCTTGCACAAGTTATTCAGACTCAGGGACTCAGGTCTGCTATCAAGAAACTGAATCTCATAATATCCATATCCTAGGTAAGTGTGATATTATCATTACTGTTTTTATGGAATAGTTTTTCCCCACTGTCTGAAAGTAGAACATTCCTGTTGGTACTGAATTGGTAGGTTCTTTTTTGGGTCTGGGAATGCTGTTGTCATTATCGTACATGGAAAAATTTTCGAACATTTCCCAGCCCCCAAAATTAACCTACCAAATAGGAACACTGAACTTTTGCATAGTGGGGAAAGCCTGTATTCCCTTCTGTACTGGCCAGAAATTTTGTAGCAACCACATATGCTGTGCTCTTTCTCATCCTGATTCTTTTACTATATTGAGTTTTGGCAATAGAGAAATTCCTATATTCCAGTGGCAATTTTTTAAAGCTCAGAAAGGTGGCTGATGCAGCTTCTATGAAATGATGAACTAAGAAAATTGAATGCAGCTTAACAGTCTGAGAAAAGCATTGCCAGACCTGTCACCAGCTATAAAGTCCTGCAGAAGTGACTTGGTTTTGATTTATCTCTTTTCTCTTTTCTTCTCCCAATTTTGCTTTCTCTCTTTTTATTAAAATTTCCCACCTTCCTCCCTCTCTGTGGATGGTCTCAGTAAACAAGAATGTTGACTGCCAGTTTCCTTATTTTTTTTCATACCTGTGTCATTCAGAAACCTAACTGAATTTCTAATTATTCAAAGGAACCTCATGGTAGGGAAATACTGTGACTCAATGATAAATATGACATTGAGAAAAATGTACTGTGGTATGGGAGGCCAAAGTCTGGCTTTGAAGTCACAACGGCTAGAGTTTGAATTCTGACAAGGATTTAATCTGGAGTACATTCATCTATAAAAAGGGAGGTGGAATTATCTGACTTGCAAGATTAATTAAGGATTAAAACTAATATGAATAAAGTAGTCATATCATAAGGATGGTTAGATAAATGATACCTATAGCTTTTACTGTAATCCATAGCTATACCCAAAATGCTAGGAAATGCTAAGTAATAATAATAATAGCTTGCATTTGTGTGCCAAATGCAACTGTGCCAAACAACTTCATGCAAATATATTTTGGGAAGATGAGATGTACCCAGTGGTAAAGTCTCCCCCCATCACGTGCTCAATCATACCTAGGTCACCCATTCAGAGTGATGGCGTCCAACAGGAAGCTGAATTCCAAATCTGAAAGCTACTCATTACTTTTCAAAATAACTAAACCAAGAGACAACACGAACAGCTACTTATTTTAAGGGAGACATTTTTTCAGAAGAAATGTCAACCACGAATCTGTCTTGGCAGATGCATGCCATATTATTTTCTAACATTTTACTTCTTAACGTTGGCAAGTGGAGCTGCCTGAAGGATGAACAGCTTTCAAGTTTCTATCAAAAGGAGGAGAAATGGAGTCTGTTTACTTCTGTTTTTAATTCTTTTTATGTAAAAATCTTACGCTTTTTAAAACAAGTAATATTTATGGCGAGGTTCTTTGAGTGTGCGTGCATGCATGTGTGTGAGTGCCCGTGCGTGGGTAGATGCTGGGGGTGAGGGATGCAGATGAGTTTGTGGAGAAAACAAAAATTATCCATTATTCTAAAACCCAGAAATAACCACTGTTAACATTTTGGGTCTTTTCCATGCAGTTTTTCTGTGATATTTTGACAGTATGATTGCTAAAATCTTATTGTACTCTGTTTTTAGGAATTTTTTTTTTTTACTTAAAATAACATTGTGTGCATGTTTGTAAGACATTGGTTGCGCTATTTATTTACCTTCTCAAAGCTTCATTGAATTGACATGAAGCTCAAGTCAGAAAAAGATGTGAGAGTTCCTTGTAAGTCACAAATGAAATTTTTATGTATTCTGAGCCACATGTCTTCAGGCTCATCGCTATGGAGCACCTGCAGGTGACTGTGGAGAGCCAGAAAAGACTTAGGACTGTGCCTGATCCCAGAGAGTTTGCAGTCTGGCCCCAGAGATGAAGCTAAAATGTGAAAACATTAGAGAAAGGCAGAAGATTAACCTTTCCTTTTGACTACAAGTGAAACTTTGCCTTAATTATTTAAAAAGGGTTCTTAGATCTTGAATCCCTTCTATCCTTGGCTCTTTCAATTTTAAAATGAGTCATGCTTCAGAGAAATTTTTTTCATACCTCAGACATGGTTATAATTTCCCCCACAATGTGATTTGCCAGTTGAATAGTAAATTTTCAGCCTCCTCAAAAAAATTAAAAAGAGGGAAGAAGGAGCTTATTTTTTTTTTAATTTTTATTTATTTATTTATTTATTTATTTTAATTGTTATTTATGTCTTTTATATTTTGTATTCCCCTTGGGCAGCCCACCACCAATTCACCCGTGATCCATCTCCATGGTCCCCTGTATTCTCCTCTCTTCCATTTTGTGCCCTTATCCTCCCCTCCCCTTTCCCCCACCGCTGAGTGTCTCTCTCCCACCCGGCCTCCCTATAGTCCTGTTATAAGTGAAACCATTCGATATTTTTCTTTTTCTTTCTGGCTTATTTCACTGAGTATGATTCCCTCTAATTCCTTATTTTTATAAATTCAGACCATTTATAATGATTGGTTTAAACTAAAACTGGCATTTATGTAGAAGGGGGGAAAATCCCCTTCACTCAAAAAAAGAGTAAAAAAAATTATGAAATCAGAGATCTCCAACAATGCTGCTAATCTATATTATAAATTTTTTTAAACTATTTCTTTTTGCCACAAGCCAATAAGGGGCATTTTTGCATACATATTGTATTACTATGAAAAATTCATTTGTGTTTGGCTATGTCTGGAAGGTGAAATTAAGAATGATTTTTCTTTCACTTTTCAACAGATTTTTTTACTCTAATATGTATTCTGTTGATAGCCTAACGTGAATAAAAATTATTGAAAACTGTGTATGCTTAAAGATCAAAAATAATTGGAAATATAATTTAAAAGTGGGAATATAAATAAGAAGGGGGAAATAAACTGAGTAAACAAAATATAGCAATGTGATATCTGCAGAACACCAAAAAATATTTTCCAAAAGGGAAATGTGTATACTAAGCTTATTTGAACTCTGTAATACTTCCCAGATGATTCACTAGATTTCATATTATTTATTTGGTTTCATGGCATGTGAAATTCAGTGGCAATTTTCCCCCCTCCATGAAATCTACAAGGAATTAATGTCATCACAAATTGTCCAAAGCTAAATAACTTTGGCAAAGCCAAGAACTGGACAAATACACCAAGAGATGGATCTTAGATTACTGAGGCTCAGAGAGAAATTGATAATTGAACCAAGTTGAAAGTTTGTTAGGATTTAGAAGATGCATGAATAACATGGGAGTAGGTGAAATGAGAGTCTACACAAAGAAATTGATTTACTTTTTTTCTTTATTTTTTTATTGAGGTAACATTGGCTTACAATACTGCATATGAGTAAATAGATTTTCTTAAGGTCCAAACTATAGAAAGCATTAGATTGTATTTCCATTTATTAATGCAGTGAGAATGTATTATTTTTGGTGAATAGATATTAATTGAATAATATTTCAGAACAAGCAATAAAAAATGTTAAATGGAAGTGACATCTTAAGCCTGGTAGAGGAAGATGAAGTCAGGGAGGGAAAGAAAAAGTGGCCAAAGATGTGTAAGAAAGGAGAATGGAGCATCAAAGACACTAAATTAAAAGTATTCCAGAAAAAGAGGAGTTAACTGTCCAGTGATGCCTCTGTGAAAAATAAAGCAAGGTGATGACTGGGAAAAACCTATTCATTTAAATAATTGGGAGGTAGCTCATAAATTTTATCATCCGTTGCTTGTTTGGTGAATTGACAGAGAGAAACGCCAGATTGGAGTAGGCAGAAGAATAAGTGGGAGGCAAGAAAATGAAACTGGGTGGGCAGGTGTCAGAAACTGAAGACTTTTGACTGTGAAGGGAAGATGAAAAATAAAGCAGTAGTTAGCAGGGAAGTGGAATTGAGGAAAGAGATTTTGACTGGTTTGTGTGTTGTTTTTTTGTTGTTGTTGCATTATTGTTTTTGTCATGGAGGGGAAGCTTGAGTGTATTTCCATTTGGTAGAAGGGACTCCATTGAAAGAAAGAAACTAACTCTGAATCTGTGAATGTAAGCAACCTTATCTAAAGTCTAGAATAATTCAAAACCAGCAATTCAACTAATGTCAACAAACACATGTTAAGTCTATATAGATCAGAGTAAAAAATGAACAAGAAAAATGCTTTGCTTTTTAGAAGATATTGATCGATAGAAGCTAAAGAGGGTGTTCAGAAAGAAGCAGAAGGCCACATAATTAATGTGTCAAAGTGAAATCTAGAAGAAAATTATCAGAAATAAGAAAGAACAATACCAGTCCACAAACCAGTACAAACTCTTGTCTTCCAGCCTGGTCTCCAAACATGCAATCCTAGTTCTCCCTCCCAAGCTTTATTCCTGTCTGGTTCTTTCTGTTCCATTCTACTTTTCACATCTTCTTTTACTGTCCTTTGTTATTTCACCTCTTTTCCCTGACTGTACCAGCCCCTAACAACCTCCTGTTTCTGGATTCCTTCACTACTCGACATGTCTACTACACATCTTTGCTGGGAGGATATGTGGCAGTAAGGGAAGGAAAACCAACTTTGGTCTCAAAGTGACTTTGACCAAATTCAGATTCAGTCACTTTCTACCTATATGATCTGGACAAGTCTTGCATCTAGTTTATCGTTTCTAGAATAGGGAGATAAATCTTCCTCTGAAAGTTGCTATCACAAGTAAATAAAATATATATAATGCATCTAAAACAGTTTGAACTCAACTGTGTGTGTTAGAATCAGGGCTCGGCTATGACATTTTCAGTAGATAACCTACCTGTGGCTCTGATTCCTCCTCTATAAAAAGGAATTCCTCAATGAGAAGAAAAGAGCGATAAGGAAAAATCAGGCAATAGTGCTTAGAACAGCACAAGCACATAGTAAGCATTCTGTTTGTTATTTTATCATCTTCTTTACTATATATATTGTCACAATGAAAAATAGTTTACCTATAATGTTTGCTACTCACTGTGCTGTAGGAATATGAACAGTATTGCTAATTTTTAAATAATTTTACTTTAGTGAGCACAAAAACTTCTTTTGCATTTTTTTGATTTTTTCTTTTCATTACATGTGTCTAAAAATAACCTATGTTATGTATGCTTTCCCAATTACAGTTCAATACTTTGATACTTCAAAACTGCCATTATCTATCCAAGCATATAAAATGACCTGGAATGTCATCACTCATCAGCTATCAGAGAGGCACTATTGCAGCAATCTAATCCCTAACTTGTACTTCCTTATCACATATATATGATATATAATAAGAATTAATTATATCATATATATTAGAGAACACATATTTTAATTATATATTTTTATAAATTTAAGTTATATTCTTTAAAATTATAGTTAATATTAAAATATTAAATTTTTAATTAATTAAAATAATAAAGTTATAAGTTATGCAAATTGAGATTTTTTTGAAAGTTTTTTTTCAATAGGGACTGGTCCAGTCTACATTCCCAACAGAATAGAAGGGGTTCCTTTTCTCCACATCCTTTCCAACACTTTTTTCTGGTCTTTTGAAATGGCCCATTCTCACAGAAGAGAGGTGGTACCTCACTGTGGTTTTGATTTGCAATCATCTGATGACAAGTGATGATGAGTATTTTTCCAAGTGCCTATTGCTTTCTGCATATCTTCTTTGGAGAATCTTCTATTTAGTTCTTCTGATTATTTATAAATCGGGCTGCTTGTTTTCTTGTTGAGCTTTTTGTAGATCTTGGATATTAGCTCCCTGTCAGAAATATGTAACTCCTTGTCGGAAGTATGATGTGAAAATATCTTCTACTACTCAATAAGATATTTATTCATTTTTGTAATAGATTCTTTTGCTGTGCAGAAACTTTTTAGTTTATAGCATAATATTCATATTGGCTGGGAATGTAAATTGTTGCAACCTTGAAAATAATTTGGCAGATATATCAAGAGCCTTAGGATTATGCCTGCCCTTTGATCCAATAATTTCACTCCTAGAAACCTATTTTGATGAGATGGCCATAGATAAAGAAAAATGTTATGATTAAGAATATTCATCAAAAATACTTTCACTTTCTTAGTGATCTCATCTCATTCTGCCTATAAATTCTCTAGACTCCTGACCCCCAAATTTAAATCTCCAAGTTTAAGCTCTTCCTTGAACTCTGGACTGGTTGTATCCAGTCCAGCTAGCCACTTGACATGTCCACTTGGATGTCTAATAGCATCTCAGACTTCACATGTACAGATTGACGCCCCTGCCTGCTGACAACACCCCCCCACACACACACACACAGACACATACAGCATTTTACTCCAGTCATCCACATTATGGTTGATGGCACCTTTCTTCCCTATACAGCAACACAAAACTTTGTAATCTTTGATTGATCTCTAATCTTATACCCCACATCCAATATGTCAACCAATCACATTGGCTCTTCCTTCAAAATATATCCAAAATCCTACCACCAGGAGGAATGCGAACTGGTCCAACCACCATGGAAAGCTGTATGGCGATTCCTCAAACTGCTAAAAATGAAGCTTCCATACGACCCAGCAATCCCACTTTTGGGAATCTACCCAAAGGACACAAAAACACTAATCCAAAAGGATACATCCACCCGTATGTACATTGCGGCACTGTTTAGAATAGCAAAGGTATGGAAACAACCCAGATGTCCAAAAATAGATGATTAGATCAAGAAGATGTGGTACATATACACAGTGGAATACTATTCAGCATTCAAAGAAGATAAACACATGCAATTTGCAGCAACATGGATGGAACTAGAGGGAATCATACTCAGCTAAATAAGCCAGAAGGAAAGAGAAAAATATCAAATGGTTTCACTTATAACAGGACTATAGGGAAACCAAATAAGAGAGAGACACTCAGCAGGGGAGGGGAAGGATAAGGGCACAAAATAGAGTAGAAAAGGACACAAGGGACCACGGAGATGGATCATGGGTGAATTGGTGGTGGATTACCCAAGGGGAATACAAAATGTAAAAGATATAAATAACAATAAATATATATATATATATATATATTTTTAAAAGTCCTACCACCAGGGTAGCTCTCTCCTAAGACTGCTCTCTGTAACAATGCAGGCATTTTTGACAATATTCACAAACCTTTTCCTTTCAAAAGCAGTATCTCTCTGCCCTCCATTCTCCTTTTCCTGATAAACTTGTCTTTTTAAAATGTGAAAAAATATATACAACTAGGACCTCTACCACTACCTTCTTAGTCCAAGTCACACCCTCTGTCTCCTGGGTTATCACAAGAGTCCAACTGGTCTCCCAGCTTTGTACCTTGCCTGCTTAAGGTCTAGCCACAAAGCGACCTGAGGAAGCATTTTTAAAAACTAATCAGATTATGTCACTCACTTATTCAAATCTGTTAATGGTATCTCATTTCAGAGCAAAAGCCAAAGTGTTTTATGCCCTGTGAGGGCCTGTGTATCTCTCCGACATCATCCCTCCTATTTTCCCTTTTGCTTATTTCACCTGACTCACTGTCTTCCCTACAACTGTCAGCATGCCCCAAGCACCGTTCCACCATGGGATTTTGCTTTTGCCTGGAATGCTACCCACAGGTGTCCACATGGCTTGCTTTCTTACCCCCTTCACGGTTTTGTTCAGCCTTTACCTTAAAATTTTCCTTGACCCACTATTGAGAATTGTAGCACCCCTGGACCTGCAGTCTCTATCCACTTTGCATTATTTTTCTCCAGGACATCTATTACCTTCTACTAGACCTTTTAATTTACTTCATTATCTACCTCTCCTCAATAACAGAAACTCCATTGATGTAGGGATTTTTTGCTTTGTTTTATTCATTGCATAGTCTCAGAACAGTGCATGGTCCATGGTGGGTTTTCAATTAATATTTGGTGAAAGAATGAATAAATTTAAGAACAAAAAAAAGAAGAAAAAAAGTCCAATAAGAGAATTATTAAATACACTGTGTCACATTTAAACAATAAAATGTTTAAGGACATCGAGTCATGTTTTCAAAGACCTTAAATACCATAGAAATGTGCAAAATTAAAAAATTATCTATAATTTTTTTTAATCTTGAAGGAAATATAGAAAATTTTTAACTCTGGATTATCTCTAGGTAACAATATTACAACCAATTTCTTTTCTCTTTTCTGTAGTTGTATTTTATTGCCAAATATTACACATAAATTTTGTTTTTATATAAAGGTGGTATTTTTTTATCCAAAAACCATGTAATGGAAGTAAGAGCATCATTGTCATCAGCAGCAGCATAGGTGTTATTTATCAAGGGTGTCCAAGACTTTATGTGCAGATGCTAAATCGTTTTTATATCTTCAGGAGGAAACAGAATAACCAAGTTTTAAAGTCAAATAGGTTCAGATCCTACTTAGTCTCTTCAGGGCTCCATTTGTTCATCTGAGAAGTAGGTTAACTGTACCTTCAGAGAACAATATCCAGATTCAATGGAATTGTATGTATAAAGCATATGGTCCAATGCCCAGCACATTGTAAGGCCTCAATAATTTGAAGGTGCTATTGCTTTTTTTGTTTTAATTATCATCTCTTATTTGTTTAATAACGTTTCATTGCAATGTGGATATGACTGCTATATTTAGGCAGATAAAGAAATTTTCCCAGGTCACATAATGGTTGAGTGACAGAGCCAGAACTTCTTCTGTGTCTACCTAGTTGTCAAGTGCATCCTCTTTACTAGCTCATTCTACCTCCACCTCAGTAATCAAACTTTTATTTTCACTGTGAGTAACAAAAAGAATCCTATGGAGTTATCTGTACTCAGTTGCTTTATTTTTGACACTCTGCTTTGGATGAATATGTGAATAAGAACCATATGTCTTAGAGTTACACTATCAGGAAGAAATGTGTGGTTTTAACTTGTGGACAATTTTCAGTTTAAAATATCTCTGCTCTTTAAAAGGTCAAGTCATAATGGCAAGGATTGTCACTGGACTAAAATGCTGACAAGTTACTCCGTGATTTAAAATTGGCTTTTAAGCTTATATGTGTTCCAAGCAGAAACTTAGTGTTTTCCCAGTTTCTTGAAGAATGATAATTGATGCCTATTAGCTTTCGTCCATCATTGTCAAATTTCAGTAATGTGTCTGTGTGAGTAGTATCGTCACACTGGATTAAGAGTGGCGGAGATTTTGCAGCTACTTTTTGTTGGCCTTTGGTTCCAAAATGCATTATTCTCAAGAGAACAAATGACGTGATCGTACAGGGTTCTTTTTCTTCTGATTGAATAATATGATAACACTTTGATAGCTATACATGCATTTCTAAAGATTAATGTATGTGATCTTAATTTAATAATCTGGGTTCCGTTAATAGTTAAAAATGATCATGTATTGCTCTTTAATCAGCCTATACGATTTGCTACTTGTACCAGGCTATCTAATATTTGGTGCTCATTTTCATCCTACTCAAACCCTTATTCAAAGAGTTTGTTATCCATTTTACAAATGAGAAAGCTAAGGCTCAGAAAGGTTTAAAATCAGATAGTATGCGATAAAGCCAGATTCCAACCAAGATCTAATCCCAAAGATTATTCTCTCTCCAATATATAGCCTCAAATTTACTCAAACAAATATACATTATAGCAAGATCTACTTTTAAAATATAGGTAAAAGTAAATTTTTAAAGAAGTGTTATGTAGCAAGCTGATTTTTGAGTAAAAACAGATGCTAATTTTATTTTCCTTATTTTTCTTCTTCAAATAAATAATGTATACATCTTGTATAATGTTGTAGACTCTCCCAGTTTCCAAGTTAATACAATAGTCTGCTGTTGTCATAATCTGTATCACATGTATAATCTTTGTATCTCCGTTATCAATTAAATATAAGAGTTATATTAATTTTGGCCTCTATCATTTGTATATGTGAAGACAAAATGTGTCCCTATGGCCTTTTGTATAATATGTAGATTATGAATATAGTAAGTGCAAATTACTTAAAATAAGAACCTATAATACTAGAATCACTTGCATTGTAAGGAAATCATATTTTACCTCAGAGGTAATCATTACATTTACTTATTGTTTTAATTTTTTATTGCTGTAACATTGGCTTAAAACACTATCAGCATCACAGTTCAACATCTATGTATAGTATATTATGACTGTCACAAAACGTTTACTTTCCATCCATCACCATACTGTGTATCTCCTTATCCCAGTTTATCCACCCCCACCTTCCTCTTTACCCCTGACAACCACCATTTTGTTCTTGTATTCTAAGCGTTTGTTTTTGTTCTGCTGTATTCCTGTGTTGGTTTTGTTTCTTTATCTTCCACAGGAGTGAAATCATGTGGTGTTTGTCTTTCTCTGATTTATTTCATTTACTAGTCGTTACTTCTAAAAAGCTAGTAAACATTTAAGTAGTTTCAGAAGGCATTTTGACAAAAACATTCATGATAATTTCATCATAAATTGTTAAAGGAAAATAGATGTTATAGTTTAGCATATGGTCATGCCCTTCAAAAAACACACTTTAGAGTCATTTTTTGTACATGCCATTGCCAATAATGACTTTTATTATTGGTGAGACATAGCAATTATATCTGCTTTGAGAAGAAGCCCTGTAATTTCGACATACTGTTTTTCTTCCCAAAACAGCATCCAGTGTTGTTGGGAAATAATTTTTTCAATAGCCGGTTTCTTCCCATTGTAGATGGAGGCTGACATGACAGGAGAGGCTAGCAGCGAGTCTGGGTAAGAGACCAGGCAGATGCCTTTTTCGCCGCGCTGGTCCCACCCTGCTGGTTCTCACCTGTTCACGCCTGTCCCAAGCAAGGGTCCACAGCTTTTGTTTTCACACTTCACCTCCAGCCCTGTGGTGAATCCCAGCAGTGAGTTTGGCTGCCTGACATTTTTTCCCATAAGCCACTGAAAAGTGATTAAACCCTAAATCTCAAAGCCAAGGAAACAAATTCTCCCTTTCAGTCTCTAGCATATTATCCCCTTCTCTCTCTCTCTCTCTCTCTCTCTCTCTCTTTCTCTCTCTCTCTCTCTCTCTCTCAGTTCCTAGGAGTGCCAAAGCCTGTATTACAGGTGCACTCAGAGTGAACTTTCACAGCAAGTGGAAGAAATTGTGAAATCAACTATTTGAATTACAATTTATTTTCCAACATCACATGCGGTAACTGCAAGTAATCCACTATGTCTTAGTGGATGGGTTTTAGAAACTTCAAAGATGGATCAAGACTGCAAGAAGCAAAGATGGAATAGGATAGAAATGACAGTTCTCCTCCTGGTTCTTCTCCCATTTAATACAATGTCTTCTAACTGTGAAACCACAGAATGGAAGGAAAAGAGTATTTCACCTCATCTTGTGCGGGGAGTGAGGTACCAAACTCCAACCCTGGCCCAGTCCAGCTAAGCTTGCCACCCAGTGCGGGGCCGGCAGCCCGGGTCCCAGGCTCCATCCAGGACTTTCTCTCTCAACTGGGCATTGCTCCAAAACAACCCCATGTGTCCTTACCACTCACGTAGTCATGGGATTATTCTACTCTCCATTATTATGCTGAAGTTAATGATGACTGCCATTCCTAGTTCTGTGACTCCTTCTAAAGGCTTCCAGTTCTGCATTTTTATTCTTTTTCTCTTAATCACTTATGTATAGCTGGAGGTCACTTTTCATTACCTGCTAACTCCATTCCATGCTGAACCAGAGAGGATATGGGCAAGGGGAGACTATAAATATCCACATCCCTTCCATTCATGTGTCTTCACACAGTAAGTGGCTTCGCTCTTGCATTCAGAATCCTGCTTAGACTCTGATTCATGATAATGTACTTTCATTCCTAACTATAGTTCTCACATGACCAGTAACCCTTTTTGGCATTATTTAGAACCTTTGAAGAACAGGGGGTATGTTAAAAGAATGATCCTAGCTTGTTCAGGAATTGGCTTTCTAGATAGTCTGCTTTCTAGGGAAGAGGGAGCAGGGGCAATCACCCAATGGAAGAACATTTTACAGCCCTTAAAGTGCTATTTGTTTCAAAGGAGGCAGAAAAGAAATGTTTGGATGTTGACTCAGTGCTACTTTTAGGCTTGCTAGTAAGTCCCTTTCCATCTGGGGTCCTCTGATCTGGTTCATTTTAGTTTCCCATTCAATATTTTTCTCTTTCTTTCTGGCTTATTTCACTGAGTATGATCTCCTCTAATTCCATCCATGTCGCTGCAAATTGCATGTGTTTATCTTCTTTCCGCTGAATAGTATTCCATTGTATATATGTACCACATCTTCTGGATCCAATCATCTATTTTTGGACATCTGGGTTGCTTCCATACCTTTGCTATTGTGAACAGTGCCTCAATGAACATACGGGTGCATGTATCCTTTTCGGATTACTGTTTTTGTGTCCTTTGGGTAAATTCCCAAAAGTGGGATTGCTGGGTCGTATGGGAGCTCCATGTTTAGCAGTTTGAGGAATCGCCATACACCTTTCCATAGAAGTTGGACCAGTTCACATTCCCACAGCAGTGTAGAAGAGTTCCTTTTTCTCCACATCCTTTCCAGCATTTGTTATTGCCTGTATTTTTAATGTGTGCCATCCTCACAGGTGTGAGGTGGTGTCTCACAGTGGTTTTGATTTGCATTTCCTTGATTATAAGTGATGTTGAACATTTTTTCAAGTATCTGTTGGCCATTTGCTTTTCTTCTTTAGAAGTGCCTTTTGAGCTCTTCTGCCCATTTTTTGATTGGGTTATTGGCTTTGTTTTTGTTGAGTTGTGTGAGTTCCTTGTAAATTTTTGTTATCAGTCATTTATCAGATGTATTGTGTGCAAAGATCTTTTCCCAGTTGGTAGGGTGTCTGTTAGTTTTGGTTAATGTCTCTTTCGCTGTACAGAAGCTTTTTATTTTGATGTAATCCCATCTGTTTATCTGATCTTTCACTTCCTTCGCTTTGAGGGATGTGTCTTTCAAGATTTTGCTGAGATGTATGTCGTGTAGAGTTTTGCCTATATTTTCTTCTATACATTTTATGGTTTCAGGTCTTACATCCAGGTCTTTTATCCATTTTGAGTGGACTTTTGTGCAAGGTGTGAGGTAGTAGTCTAGCTTCATTTTTTGAAGTGGCTGTCCAGTTTTCCCAGCGCCATTTATTGAATAGACTGTCCTGTTCCACTGCATTTTCTTTGCTCCTTTGTCAAAGATTAGTTGCTCATAGATATATGGCTTTAATTCTGGGTATTCTATTCGGTTCCATTGGTCTTTCTGTCTGTTTTTGTTCCAGTACCATGCTGTTTTAATTATTATGGCTTTGTAAAAAAGTTTGAAATCAGGGAGTGAAATTCCTCCGTTTTCTTTCTTTTTAGTTAGGAGGGCTTTAGCTATGTGCGGTTTTTTGTGGTTCCATATGAATTTCATCAGTAGTCAATCTATTAATTTGAAGAATGTCATTGAGATTTTTATTGGAATAGCATTGAATCTGTAAATTGTTTTTGGTAGGATTGCCATTTTGATAATGTTAATCCTTCCAATCCATGAACAAGGGATGCCTTTCCATCTTCTTGTGTCTTCTTCTATTTCTTTCAACAGAGTTTTGTAGTTTTCTTTATATAAGTTCTTTATGTCTTTTGTTAGATTTATTCCCAGATATTTGAATTTTTTGGTTTTGATTTTGAAGGGGATGGATTTCTTAATTTCTTCTTCTTCAGATTGGGTGTTTGCATATAGGAAGGCTACTGATTTTTGTGCATTGATTTTGTATCCTGCTACTGTACTGAACTGGTCTATTATTTTGAGTAGTTTTTCTATGGAGTTTTTAGGGTTT